>JAJMDD010000046.1:0-88445 GCA_030573355.1 Helenozyma rhizophorensis | reverse complement strand
TGTTGCAGTCGCCCTTCAACAAATTGGAGTTGGTTTTTCTTTCTGTGGCAAGCACCACGCCGTTGGCGGACTTGATGCCGATGGTGGTGACACCCTGTTTCACCGCATTCAATGCGTATTCAATCTGGACTAATTTCCCACTGGCGGTTAGTACGGACCCAAAACGTGCACCTGCTTACATACCTTGGGGAGAAAGTCGTCAAGGAGAACGAGTATCTGTCGGCCATTTGTTGGTGGTGTAGTGATACGCTCACTGTTTGCCCTCATAATGTTGGTCACGTGCGTACTCGCAGATGTTGCAGCCACCTCTTGCACCCACAGATACCACCACAAAAGAAGCTCTGTACTACTGCAGCTCTATACTAAAGCTCTGATGTCCGTAGCTCTGATGTCTGTACAGCTCGTATGCTCTGTTGTATGCTCCGATGTATGTCCGATGTGTTCGACGCATACAGTACTACACCTCTCAAGTATGCTGTTTATGCAATTACCCAACCAACTCGGCCAATTTCTCGTTGGTGTACTGGTCGTTGGCCGCCATCACGCTGGCGAACATCTCGCCCAAGTCCTGCTGCAACTGGGCCACTTTCTGGCGAATGAAGTCCCGCAAGTTCACCGTGTACACGGGGTCCTGTGCCTCCAAGAGCTGCTGGTAGCGCACCTTCTCACCCGGCGCAGTGATGTCGGGGTCAAGGTACGAGTAGTTGTCCACGTCCGAGTAAACGTAGTCCCCCTCATACGCCGGGCAGCTCCCGCCAACATCCTCGTTCACCTCCTCCAAGAAGATGAAGCTCTTTCTGAGAATCTCCGCTAGTTTGTTGGATAGGCCGTACAAGTTGTTAGGCACGCCGTAACTCGCCAACGACAAGAGCGCAAGGAGATTGACCTTTTTGTTGCGCGGGTTGCCGTTGTTCTTGTAGTAAGCCACCCACACGTCAAGGAACTTGGCGGTGTCGATGGACAAATGCTCAAAGACCTTCAAAAACACATCTGGCGCCTTCGCGGCCCATCTCGAAAGGACAAGCAAGATCTTGTTGGCGAGCACGATGCTATGCAGCTCGTCAAGGACGTAGTTCGTCATAGCGTTGATCAAGCCGCTGCTGATCAACCCGTTCACAAACTGCTCACTGGTGCTCTCCAGCAAGAAGAGGATGTCGACCAACGAAATGAATATGTCAAAGGCATCGTCTCTCATTGTAGCCAAATAGCCAGAGAGAATACGGAAGATTTCAAGCCCGTACTCAGTCTCGAAGACCTTGGGCACCAACAATGAGTATGAACGCGAGATTGCAAGAATGGTGGGTAAAATTTCCGTGGAGTCCAAGAGCGCAGGCTGGACGAATCTGAAGAAGTCAATGAGATCCGATGTGGGCTCTAGGTCGGATGGGTAGTATTGGAGAAGCGCCAACCACAATTCGTAACCGTCTTCAGAAAGAAGGTAGTAATATTCGGAGGATTGGGAGCAGCAGCTTCTGACGAGCGGTATGGTGATGAAGTGCGTCTCGATCGAGTTTCGGTTCAACGCCACCGTCAAGTTCTTCAACACGCGCAACAAGGACGTTTTGAGGATGGATTCCTCGTTGCCCGCGCTCGTGGACTTCTCCCAGTATCCGGGAACAACCTGGAGTATGCTGATTAAGGTGGGCTGGTCGATCAAAGGGTTGCAACGCTCCACGAGAGTTGACAACGTGTCCAAAACATACAACTTCGACTCAGTGAAGGTCATGTCGCTCAACATGCCAATGAAAAGGTCAACGAAATCCTTCAAGAACGGCTGAAAGTCCTGTTTGTTAAACTCCCAGTCATTGATGACGGTCCTGAGCGTCTGAACAGCTGTCAACCTCACCACCTTGTCGTTGATTTTGTTTTCCGGCTGCAAAAAGTTGATCAAAAGCTTGTATATGCTGACTCGACTTTCTCGCGAGCACTTCACCCCCACCCACGTACTGATGATCAAGCACATTCTGCGCTTGATGATTTTGTTTTCGATCATGTCGTTCTTCAAGCCCTCGGGGATGAACACCTGTTCGAGCAAGCTGTCGAAATTGACCTTGTCTGCAATGGAGTCTGCAGAGAGCTGGAACGTGCAGAAGACAGAGTCCTTTACTAAGATGTCAGCCACAGACTCATTGCTGGACAATCCGTTAGAGATTTTGTTCAAGATGAAGTCAGAGAGCTCGTCTTTGAAGTACTTTATGAGGTCCTGGTAGAAGTTCTCCGCACACGGACGCACCTGGTATTCCCAGCTGGAGCTGAGCTCCTCATTCGTCCACTCCTCGGGCTCGACGAGCCAGCTTTCCAAGTCGCACGGCTTCAAGCGCAAGTACCAGTTGATGATCAAGTCGCAAAGGTTGAAGATTACGCTGGACGTGAAGAAATCCGTCTTGAGAATGCGGATGGCGTTGTTGACCTCGTCCTTGTCGTTGCGCTGCTTGAGCGTGACTGCGCCCAGCTTGTAGACGTATGTGACCATCTTCTTCAAGATCATGAAGCCCTTCAAGGCCAACACCTCCCAGAAGTCGTTTTCCTCCGAGCTCTTGTAGATGGCCTCCGCCTTGTTCTCCAACAACGACAAGAACGTGGAGATGATTTCCTGTGCGCAGGGCATAAGCACAAAGCTGGTGGGGTTGTGGTTGATCAAGTTGACGTAGAGCTTGGAGTACGACTTGACGTAGCGTTCGAGCAAGTCCGACAGGTACTTCTCGTGCTGCATGACCAAGCCCTGCAAGTGCGACACCGACAACTTGAGAAACTCCGTGATGTCGTGGTTCTTGTGCGGCTGCTCGAAGCCCTCAGGGATGATGCGCCGCAAGTTCTTCAAGCACAAGTAGCACACCTCCATGATGGTCAAGTCCAACGACGACGTCCACATCTGGAAGAACTTCACGTACAGCTTAACTAGCACAGGCACCACGATCGGCGCCTTGCTCTGGAGCGCGTGCCGCGCCCGCCCGATGCGCACCATGGACACCAGCTTCACCATCTGGTTGAGTATCACCAAAAGGTTGTTGGCCGCAACCAAGTTGCCCTTCACAAACACATAGTCCTCCAACGTCTTGCTCACGTCGTCAAACAAGTTGGGCCACTCGCTCGGGAAGTCGAAGCGCACAATACGGGCAATTGCGTGGGCGTTCTGGGCCGCTAGCTGCGAGTTCTTCTCGTCTATAAGGAAGAAAAGCCGGCTTTTGATCTGCTCCTTCTCGCTCTTGGCAATGGCGTGCGTGCGCGACGACCGCCAGTACTTCTCGATGCCGTTTTTGAAGCAGATGATGGCCATCCACCGCACTCGAAGGGGAAGCTCCACCTTGAGGTAGACGTCCTGCAATAGCGCATGGAAACCGGGCTCTGTTTCCCACGCCTTCAACTGCTGCTCCGCCTCCTGCTGTAGCAGACTGCGCTCCGAGCCGTCCACTACGTTTAAGACCTCCAAAAGTCCGGTGTAAGAGACAGCCATGAAGTATGAGTTGGTGTGCAGTGCGATGATGTTCCCCACGTACAGGCCAACCATCACCACCTTCAAGTATCACCACCTTATGGCCTGAGACGAAGCACACACCGAATCTCGTTTACGTTCTGACTTTGCGGTCTCGCCATCTGCGCTGTTGCTTTTCGGCGTCGGACTTTTTTCTTAGTAAAGTATCAATGTTGCACCCGAATTGGCGCCCGGTTCAGGCCATCACTAGGCATCTCTTGGCACACGCTACATAGGCGCCACTCTCTATACGACTCTGGGACCTTCTATAAGCCACATTTCTCCGAACATTTGTCAGCTATTCGGCGATGCCCCAGGGCTTCTACCCCGAATTTCAACAATAGACCCACAATTCCTTGCCCCTTACACCGTTCTGTCCCTGAAACCGTTCATCCCTGACACCGTTCTTTGTCGTGAGTACCCTGCTTCATACTCACACTTCAGATTCGAAGGATCACTTCATTCAAAGACACTTGTGATTCAGAATGCCCAAGGTTGTTGTTATTGGCGGCTCCTACGCCGGCCACCTTGCTCTCCGCATCTTTCACGCGGCCAGCAACACTGTGGAGTCGGTGCTTGTGTCGCCCGCAGACGAGACGTTCTACAATGTTGCCGCTCCCCGCCTTTTCGTGGAACCCGGCCAATGGGATCGCACGGTGTCGCTGGTCAAGGCCAATGTAGCGAAGATCGCCGGCTCCAAGGGCGGCTATCTCAAGGGAAGGGCCACCAGCGTCGACTTCGACGCCCAGACCGTCACCGTGGCTACTGTGGAGGGCGAACAAACGCTTGACTACGACTACTTGGTGATCGCTTCCGGCGTTGCGTCCAAGTACGCAGCGTTCAAGGTGAATCTCGACGGGAACGAGGCCCGCAAGGCCATTGAGGATGTGCACGCGAAGTTGCCCACCATCAAGTCGCTCGCGGTGATCGGAGGCGGCCCCACCGGGGTCGAGACCGTCGGAGAGATTGCCCACGACTACCCAGATATCAAGGTGACATTGTACACCGGGGCCGCGGGGCCGTTGGCCACGGTGCCGAAGCTCGTGAAGGGTGCCACCGACAAGTTGGCCGCGTTGGGCGTCGAGATCGTCAATGACGTACGTGTGACGCGCCAGGGCGACCTGTTGACGCTTCCTTCGGGCGAGATCCGGGACTTTGACCTCGTGTTGGATGCGTACTTGACGCACCCATACACGGACTTTCTCCCTGCAGACGTCAAGAGCGCTGCGGGCTACGTACTTACAGACAAGCACCTCGTGGTGAAGGGCCATCCCAATGTGTTTGCGCTTGGAGACGTTGTCGATGGTAGTGCACAGACGTTGGTGGACCTCAAGTTCGGCCAGACTGGACCCTTCACCGCGTCTGTGCGGAGTGCCTTGACCGGAGGCAGCGCTAACAAGCTCTACACACCCCAGAAGAATATCATCGTTGTTCCGGTGTCTCGGACCGGTGGTGTGGGGATCTTATTTGGGTTTGGTGCGCCCAATTGGCTTGTGCGGTTCGTCAAGTCCAAGACGTTCATGATCGAAAGCGCACAAAAGGAATTGACTTAGCGATGACTTGGCTTAACGAGGTGATGCCTGTGGCACTGGCCGAGTGTGGCTCTGCCCAACTGCATGGCTCCCAATTGAATCTCTCCTAGGGCCTCTATTCGTATGAATGCAGGATTGCAGCCAGTGCGATTGCTATGAGTGACAGTAGCAAACCATGTGCGCAGGAGCAAGTAGCAAGCCCTGAGCCGGCCCTGAAGCTATATAACCCGTCGGCTAACCATCCTCATTTTTCAATTGACAGAAAAGAAATCAAAATGTTGCGCCAACTTACTAGAACCACCTTGAGAGCTCGCTTGCCTCTTTTGCAGCCAGCGAGAAACTTCTCCTACACAATTGCAGCCAGAAAGGGTGTCGTGGACACCGCCAAGGATGTGCTAGAGAAAGCCAACAAGAAGACCGGCGAGTTCTTGGCCTCCACCATTGAGACCACCGAGAAGGTTGCTCCCACCGCGGAGAACATCAAGGAAGCTGCTTCCGCCATCAACCAGAAAACTGGTGAGGTTTTGGCCGACGGCATTGAGAAGGCTGAGAATGCCACAGACTTCGTGAAGGTCAAGGCTGAGGACGTGGCCGAGGACATTGAAGGCAAGTCCAAGGACTTGAAGCACAAGGCCAAGAATGCCGCGGAGAACGCCGGCGACAAGGCCGAGGAGTTGAAGGACAGGGCCAGTGACAAGGCCGACGAGTTGACGGACAAGGCCGGTGAAAAGGCTCAGGAGTGGAAGGACTCGGCCAAGGATGCCACGCAGGCCGCCGGCGAAAAGGCCGAGGAGGTGAAGGACCAGGCCAAGGATGCCACGGAGAGGGCCGGCGAGAAGGTTGGCGAGAAGGCCGAGGAGGTGAAGGACTCCGCATCAGCCAAGGCGAGAGTGGTGGAGAACAGCAAAGGCTACCAGAACTTGCAGGACAAGGGCTCTAAGGTGGAGTCCGAGCAGAACCGTCCCGACGATGCCGTCTGATCCCACAAATACATCAAATACATGAGTACAATGCGTGAACTCCTAATATAAGTTCGTAGATACGATTTGAAGGAATGTCCTCAAGCCAACGCTACATGAAATGATTCTTCGGCAAGCTCGGTAGAAGCAACTAATTTAGCGACTAGTTGCGGCGTGCATAGACGCGAAGCATTGCGCAGTCGAATGCCATAAGGCTTCCATGGCACGTGTGAAGGTCTACATCGTGGTCGTTGAATATACATTCAAGTCCAATCAAGGTCTGGGCTTTGCTAGTCATTAGGTGCTCAGCACATGCAAGTCATATTCCCATCACGAGTGGAACTTCTTAAACTCCTCCACCATGTCCTGCTTCGGAAGCTCGCTTGCGTCCGAAGGAGGGCCCACCTGCTTGAGCGGTACTTTCCGCTCAATGATGCTCAAGTAGTTCAGTGGCACGTAGCCCACCTTGCCGCTCCGCGACCTCACCTCCCACCACGAGGACGAGTTGCCCAACGGGTCTGTCTTGGCCAAAATGGCAACCAACTCGTTGCGCTTCAACTCAATCTCAATGTTGGGGTTCTCCGGATTGAAGTCGTACAACGCCTTGGCGAACTCGAGCGAGTCGGGGTCGATAGGGCCTCTGCCTGCATGGCCCTGCTGGTCCTGGAGTCGTCTCTGTTGGTTGGCCTGATTCTGCTCGTTGAGCTTCTGGATGGCTTTGCTCAACAAGTATGGGAGCCCGATAGAGGCTGCCAAAAAGAGCAAGAGCGGCTTGAACGAGATGCGCCCGGGCTTGTTGGACTGTTGCCTCCTGACGTTCTCCTCCAACTTCTTCTGCTTCGACTCAAACTTGCTAAACTCCTTTGCATTGAGCCCGTTGTTGTACACCTGGCCGGTGAGCTTGTAGAAGATCTTCTTGGCGAACTTGATGAGGGCGAAAATGCCGAGGAGCGACCCCAACGCGTTTTTCAAGTTGCCAAACTGCTCCGCCAACGACACCATAGTGAAGAAGGACGAGTGCGTGGCCATGTACGTTGCTTCTAGCATCTGGGCGAAGCCGCCCACGGCGCCGATGATGGACTCAATGAGCTGGAACGTTGCCTGCGTGCCCTCGGTCAAACCTCCAGGGCCTGCCATTCCGTTCTGGCCATACATGCCACCACCCATGCCGGAACCATACATGCCCGAGCCGTAGCCACCGCCGTAGCCGCCGTACATGCCAGAGCCGTAGCCTCCAAGGCCCCCATACATCGACGAGCCAAGGCCCCCGTACGAGGAGCCGTAGCCACCGCCGTACATGGAGGAGCCGAGGCCCGAGCCAAGGCGGGAGCCGTAGCTGTTGCCCAAGCCAGAGCCGTAGCCCATGCTGCTGCCCATGCCAGAGCCGTATCCCATGCTGTTGCCCATGCTGTTGCCCATCCCAGCTGAATACCCGAGGCCTGTTGATGCCGAGGGATCTGTTAGAGAGGTTGGCCTCTCAGGCACCGCCGGATTAAGCGAATCCGCCGAGGAGGCAGGCACCGCCGGTTCTGCCGCGGCCGCCGTGGCACCGCTCGCCACCTCCCAAGGTTTTGCTCTTGGTGCTGACATGAAGAAGTAGTTGGTTTTTTCTTGTGAATTGCGCTGGTTACATGCAGAAAGTGGGGGAGGGTCACGTGCGCAACGAACTCCGGCCGTTGGAGTTGATGAGATCACTTGATCGGGCGTCACAATGGACGTGCTCGGCGGGGCAGCTCGGGCCGAGCTGCCTCAGTAGAGTACATTAACGTGTAGTGAAGTGGATACCTGGAGTGGGTAGAGTCGAGCGAAGTACATGAGTGGCGGGGTAGAGTGTCCAAGTAGTGGCGAGTCGTAAAGTAGTGGCAGAGTCGTGAAGTAGTGGCAGGTCTTGCAGAGTAGTACTCGAAACGAGGGTGCAAGTCGTGGCAAGTGGTCGAAGGAGGGGTGAGAAGCGGACTGGATGAGTCGTGATATTCATGTATGAGTTGCAACCGTTCCTGTACACTAAGGAAGCGGCTCCAGCGACGAGCTCAAGCGGTTCAAGTGGATGTACACGTCGGTGCCGTAGCCCTCCATCGAGATCAACTTCAAGTCGCCGCCAAAGTACTGGGCGTAAAGGCGCGAGATGGGCAAGCCGTAGCCGAAGCCGGCCATGGGCGCCTTGAAGCTGGTCTGGTTGAACTCGGCGTCCAACGTGGGGGTCTTGTCGACGGTGGTGTAGAGGTAGGTCCAGATCAACGGGATCTCGGAGCGCGCAATGCCGCCGCCCTCGTCGGAGATCTTGATGGCGATGTCCTCGTAGCCCTCGGAGATGATGACCTTGATGGGCGGGAACTTCAAGTCGTTCAAGTCAATGTCGTCCTCCTTGAGCAGCGGGTTCTCCTTGATCATGGCCGCCTTCAAGCGCGGGGTGTGGAACTCGATGGTGGCGCGCAACGAGTTCTTCAACACCTCGAAGAACATGTGGATCAAGTGGCCCGGCACGTACATGAAGTTGACCAGCTCCTGCGGCGCAATGAGCTGGATCTCGGGCGCCTCAAAGAGGCCGTAGTACTCCTCGCAGATGTACTTGGCGGTCTCCACCGCGTCCTCGGCGATGTCGCTCACGCTGCACTCGGTGCAGATCACCCCCACGTAGTTGGACTTGACGTTCTTGTTCTGGGGCGTGCTGTTGTTGCCCTTGAGAAGCGTGTTGATGCGCTGGCGCGTGGGCAGCGCCTGCGACATGTTGAGGGCGATGTGCTGCCCGATGAGCATGCGGATGCCGATTCTCAGCATGTAGAAGCGGTCCAAAAACGTCTGGATGGCCAGGTTCACCTGCACGAGCTTGTGCTCCGTCTTCCACTCCTGCACGCCCTGGGCCATCGTGGCCACGGTGGCGTCGTGCCGCTTTTTGATCTTGGTGAGCGCATCGTTCACGAGCTTGTTGTAGTCGTACACCTCTTTGGGCCACACGATGTTCATCGGGCAGGGGTTGAAGTACGACTTGCCGTACGTGGGCGACTCGGACCGCGCCCGCGTGTACGAGCTGCCCCAGGTGGTCTGGTGGGGGCGGACCACCATGCCGTCGTCGGAGAAGACGTTGTTGACGGCGGGGTTGGTCTTTTGCTCCTGGGCCAAGTTGGACGTTTCCAGCACCTCCAGCACGGCCAGCACCTCGGGCTCGCTACTGCCGTTACTGTTACTGTTACTGTTGCCGTTGCCGTTGCCGTTGCCGTTGCCGTTGTAGAGAAGCTGGCGCAACTTCTCGTCAATGTGCGGCTTCGGCAACAGCGTGAGCTCCTCGAACGACTGCGCGTACCAGTTCTTGACCTTGATGGTGGACGGCATCTGCAGAAGCCCCAACGGCGCGTTCTCCAAGTCCTTGACCTTCAACGCAAGTCTGATCGGAAGCTCCTCCACAATGAACTGCGACGCCAAGAAGAGCGAGCCCGGCGACGGCGACGGGCCGAACTGCACCATCTGCCTTATGCTGATTGACGTCTGCGGGTAGCTCGCATACTGGTAGATTTTGTCCCGGAGAGCCTTGGTGAGCTCCCAGCCGGTGCCCATAGTAAAGTACGCTAGGAGTCGCTGAAAGGGGTCAAAGCGCGAGCGAGATGTGTTCGGAGCAGAGGTGGAAGCCGAATATGTGGGGTCAGCTGCAGGAAAGTATGTTCGGGTGTGCCGAAGAAGAAGGGTGGATGTGCGCTTCCCCAGAATTGGGCGGACGAAAGGCTGGGGTGCGGAGGAGAGGAACATCGCCGGTCACGTGCGCAAAATGACGTATGTCGACAGCAAGGGCTGGAGCTCCAGGCAGGTGGGACGAAAGCAAGGAATCGTCGCTATTTTTCTTTCCCGCTATTGTCCTTCTTTGGCCGGGATCGCCCCGGCCCGTCTGGGACCCCGGACATTTTCATGTGCGCGAAAGGCAATTGGCTACGGGCCCAGAGATTCGCCTCAGCCCATCTGGCCATGGCCTGTTTTGGCCATGGCATGTTCTCCGTAGTCGGTGCTTCCGGTCCTTCGGACAGTGGGTCGGGTTTGCGGCATCCTCGGCATTAGGCTCGTCGCACTCTACTCGACCCGGCTAGAGTCGCATCCTAGGCCCGGCTATTCGCAGACCCGGCTATTGGCAGACCCGGCGAGACTCCAAGTTGGAGCGAAAATTTTACATTACGAGCACACGGGGATGTAGGGCGGGTCTCTGATGACAATGGCCCTTGCGGCCAGTTTGCTTTCGGTGGTTGATGCCCGGCGGCCATCCGTGGGATACCTGCACGCAGCGCAAATGAATCACCAAATCCTGCACGCGGTCGCAGTGTGACTCAAGATCAAAGTCCGCTCCAGCGGAATCCGGGGTAGCGGAACATGGCCGCGGCGCTATATAAGCGCGGTGTTCCCCTGGTTTTTGCATCACTCAAAAATGACAAGAAAGTTTCTCTCCGTTGCCTCCTTCAGAACTGCTTCCAGATGCTGGGTCCCTGCCTACTCCAAGCAGGCCACATACAGAGCGTTCTCGTCCAGACAGCGCTGCGTCAACTTCAACACCATCGAGCACGAGAACAACGTGATTTCGAACGACGACATTCTTTCGGCTGAAGAGCCCAAGATCCACAGCGAGGCTCCTTTTGAGCCCGTTGTGTTCTCCTCTGAGGAGGTGTTCACGGCTGGCCCAGTGAACAAGGCATAGGTACATAAAAATTAACGACTGCATTGAAAATTTTGTAGACTGTATGAAACTGGAGATTGCACTGCACCAAAGTGTAGATAGTGCGGCCATGTGCTCGGACGACCGGCTGAAACGCCTGCACAATGCCTCTAGATGGAGATGAAGATGTCGGGGAACAGAGGGGAATGGAGGGTTAGATCATCCAATATCAGTGAAATGGGAATTCTCCGGGGTGGAGCTCCTGCTCTTGCTCCCCACATTTGGCCGGGATCGAAGTTTTGAAACGACATGTGATGTCATGATCCCATGTTTGAATGATCATACTAGTCGAGCATTTCTCCTCAACACGTCCAGAACTTTTTCGTGGCTAACTTTTGCTCTCTACTCCTCAATAACAGCTCATGCACCTTCATGACGTTATGCAATTTCTGGAATGTATTTGTACGTTTACACGTGGCTGCAAGATAGGACACTTCTCCTCACCAATAATCGTATCGTGTTGGATTGCTAGACTTCGCTCAAGCAATTTCATAGCTATTCCGACCTCCTGATTGATCTGGGAGGCAGACTACATGAGCATCTTATCGTAAGCCATTGCGTAACCTATACCTACTTGAAAACCTTACCGTCCGCAATCTCTCTCTTTTCGCCGTTGACGTCTACGGGCTCGTCCCACGCCAACATGTTGTCAATGAACTTCTTGGCCTCGGGGTCGGAACCGTCCAACTTGGTGTAGTTGTAAGACTCCCAGTCAGGCGCAACATCGAAGGCAGGTTTGTAGTCGTCGCCTCTCACCAAGAAGAAACCGGTGATACCGTTATTGTTGTTCTCGCCGTACACAACCAACGTGCCGAACATGTACTTGGTGGACGCTGACAACCGGTTGAAGAAACCGCCCACCAAGTTGTTCGACATGAACGTCAACGTCAACTCGTCGTTGTACTTGTAGTCCACCTTGTACAAGCTCCACTCGGCGGGGTCGTACATCTTCTCCCAGAACCAAGGAACGGCTGTCGCTCTGGTTTCCTCGTTGGAGTATACTCTCTTCCACTCGTCGATTGGGACCTTGGGCTTGCCCAAAGCCTCCAATGGGTGCTTGGGCCTAGGAGCAGCCGCAGGCTCGTCGGCGTCTTCAACCTCTTTCGTCTCCTTCTTGGGAGCAGCCTTCTCCTTCTTCTCCTTCTTGGGAGCAGCCTTTTCCTTCTTCTCCTTCTTGGGAGGAACGTACTCGACCGGCTTGTTGATGAACTCCACCTTGCGGTCCGCGGCCCGGAACAACGGCTGAGCAATCACAGTTTTGAACCATCTCATGACCGCTGGGTGCGCCTTTCTCCACTCAGTACCGAACAAGTAGTCGAACCCTCTGAGTAACTCGAACGCAACAAAGTAGTCGGCATAGGTCAATCTCTCGCCGACCAAATAAGTGTAGGTGGTCAATCTTTGCTCCAATATATTGACTCTGGCCTCCAAGGCGACTCTGGCTTCGTCCACCTGCTTCTTGTTGTAAGTATATCCACGTTCGCCGACGATAGGGCACCAGATCTTTGGGAGCTCGAGCATCAAATCAGAGTTGGAAAAGGACATCCATCTGATGATCTCAGCATACTCAATGGTGTTCTTGCCCAACAAGTTGTGGTCCTCAACGAGGGAAAGCACTGATGTTAGTGATCTTGAAGACAGCCACGGTTGAGCTAGATTTCGACATGACTAGATCGTATGAATAAGGCTAGATCGCATGGTTGAGATCTCGCATGGTTGAGAATTCTCAGAGATACATACAATAGATGGAGACGGCGATCACCTCGGTCAACTTGACACCCTTGGGGCCAATGAAGCCTGGAACTTTGCCTAGTGGGAAGTTCCTCTTGTACACGTCAGAGCTGAACGCATCGACAATGTCGACATCCAACTTGAAGTGCTTAACCAAAGCAGTGGGAATTACCCCTCTGGTTCTAGAGTTAGCAAAGAGAGTACCTTGGGACATTGTCTGGTTTCCAAACTTTGATTGCCCGGTTCTTTCGGTTAGTCATGGCCTGCACAATGCCACTCGGATAGACGGAGATGGTTATCGGTCGGAGGGGAAGAAGTTAGACCAAACGTCACAAACAGTGCATTCTCCTCCGTATTCTTATCTTCAACTTTCAAATGCTTCCGTGTCTTCTCCACTTGCTCTCCTCTTTCTCTGATCATTCCGCCGTCGACCCGAAATCACCGGGATCATCATCACATTAGACTTCTACATGCACCGAGATTACCTTATCATACTAATTCCTCCACGGTTACATACGATTATGGTACATGTCTAGAAGGGTAGCTTGAGGCAATTGCAAATATCCGATGATCTGACCACCGCAGCCTAAACTGGCTAAGGCTAGCACAATGACTGATACGAGAGATCGATAACTACTGCACGGCTGCTCGCCTGTCAAGTTCACGTGACCACTGTGGCTTATCCACGAGTAGACGCTGATCAAAGTTGTCCGCTGCTAGACAATTGCTCAAATTGTTGGGCCGAGTGTGCACGCAGTGCGGTAACAATCCGAACAGGGAAGCTATTCCTCGTGGAAGTCTCACTCTTGTGGTTTGACTAGGTGGTGATCTCGCCTTATCGGCGTGCATGCAGGTATCACGGAAAGATGAACAGTTTCTTCCAATCTACAGCATTACGACAGTTACGACTTGCCTCGAAACATCTTCGACGTACACACACAATGAGCACAAAGGTGAAAATCGCTGCTGGGCAGATGTGCTCATCGTCGGACTTGAAAGCCAACGCTAGGGTCGTGGGCAAGCTTATCCAGAAAGCTGTGGCGGCTAAAGCCAAGGTGCTCTTCCTTCCCGAGGCCGCAGACTACATCTCGAGGGATGCTACTCATTCAGTGCAGTTGGCCGACACCACGCACGAAAACTTCTTGCAATTGGTGCAAGGCGAGGTGAAGAAGGTGTACCAGGAGCAATCAAGCGAAAGTGAGGCCGACCGGGGAATCTTCGTGGCGGTGGGAGTTCACGAGCCAGCGTCAGGTGACAATGCAGGCAAGAAGGTGCAGAACAACCAGGTGTGGATCTCGAACACCGGCGAGATCATCCACCGGTACCAGAAGCTCCACTTGTTCGACATCAACATCCCCAATGGCCCCATCTTGAAGGAGTCCAACTCCGTGGAGCCCGGGAGCAAGATCCTCGACCCGTTCCCGATCAACACGGGCCTGTTTGCGCAGTTCCACGTGGGCTTGGCCATCTGCTACGACATCCGGTTCCCCGAGTTCTCGCTCAGGCTCCGCAAATTGGGTGCAAACATCATCACCTACCCGTCGGCCTTCACCACGCGGACGGGCGAGGCGCATTGGTTGGAGTTGGCCCGTGCCAGAGCCATTGACTCGCAGTGCTACGTGGTGATGGCTGCGCAGTGCGGCGAGCACGATGTGTACGCGGACTTGGACGAGGAGCCGGAGGGAAAGAAAACGCGGGTGAGCTTCGGCCAGACGGTGATCGTGGGGCCGTGGGGCGAGGTGTTGGGCAAGGCCACCACATACTTGGAGCGGGACTTTGCCGACGAGGACGGCGACTACTACGAGCTCGTGACCGCGGAGGTGGACGTGGACCACGTGAACAAGATCCGGACGGACTTGCCGGTGTTCACGCACCGGAGACCGGAGATTTTCGGCTACGAGGTCTGACACCAATAGATCATAGACACTACCATATGTAGAGACTTACGTCAGGCTATCAGTAAAACGTCAGGATTTAGTGGAGACATCAGTAGACGTTAGGGGAGATTTCTTAGAGACATTAGTGGACATGTCAGTAGACGGTAGTGGAGATGCAGTAGAGACATCAATGAGATATCAGTAGAGACTTAAATGTGGTATCGGCGTAGACATTAGCGATGTAGAGGTGAGTAGTAGAGAAAGATGGCGGAGACATTAGTGGAGACATAGTAGATCGAGGTGAGCTAAGGTAGGGATAGTGGAGACATAAGTGGAGAGTAGACTATCAGTAGAGGGTAGCGCACAGTCGAGACATCAGTGGAGACATAATGAGGTAGAGGTGAAGTACAGGAGACATGAACACTATTGAGTAATGGAGACATTAGAGGAGAAATCTGTAGAGACATCAGCAGAGACATTCGTAGACATCAGCAGAGACATCAGCAGAGTCATGTGAGGTTGGTGTTTGGGTAGTAAAAATAGAGCTGATAAGGCTGGCCCATTCTAGGGATCGGCCGCGAACAATGGAGGCCACAGTCTAATTTCAGATGAAAGGTGCGACTGAATCGGTGCCGCTAAAAAGTCTAGTACAACCACATTCTATTTTCAGATGATAGGGGTGAAGAACATGAAGGATGAAGGGATGAAGGGGCGGCTGAATCGGGAATATAGTACAATTGCTGCGGCCGACAGACCCCCTTCATCAGTGTATGCCGTGCAGTGTTCTGTGCCCTTCAGGTTCTGTGCCTTCTTCGGTGTTCTGTGCCGTGCAGTGTGCCGTAGTCAAGTGGGCCTGGCCAGCCGGGATCCTGGTATTTTCAGCCTGGTGCTCATCTCAACGTGCAGCCAATTTAGACAGATGGAGGTGCAGGTGGTCTAGACGGATCGCAACTTTAAGTTCCTCAAGAAGCAACCCCCTATGCTCCCCTACCCAACGCTACCGTACCCTACCCTACCCCTTGTGGCCTGTTGCTCTCTTCATTGTATTGACGGCTGCGTCGGCCCAGTTGGAATTGCGGCCGGTCCAGACGGCCGGTCCAGTCGGCCGGAACAATCACTATGCACACGGAAAAAGCAACGAGACGCGTGGTGGCAAGCGAGAAGACGGCAGCGCAGGAGCGGCAATCACGGAGCAACAGCAAATCCAGAATTGCGAGGATGAGAATTGAACGTGTAGAGAATTACATTAGAGAATTGTATTTGGGTGGGTGTGTGGGTGTGTGGGTGTTTGGGTGGTGGGCAAGAGGGGAGGGTTGGAACCAAAACAAAGTGAGGGGCCATACGAGTATGCGAATAGGAGAACGAAAGTGGCGCGGCGGGTGCGGAAAGGAGGCGAAAATCGCTGCGAAAAGCGAGGGTGCGATGAGTAACACCCAAAAGAGCGTGAAAACAGCCACGGCGTGCACCGCCACTGAGGAGACGGGAGGGGAATAGAGGGGTAGCCATCGCACCCGCCTGCACACAGCGCTGTTGAGCACCCAAACTGGCGCAGCCGGATTAACTGGCGCACTATCTGCAGGAGCACTCCTCTTATCGCAGCGGGTGCAAACCGCCATAAATACCAGACGTCGCCTCAGGTCCAACCTACTCTTTTCGTTATGCTCAGGTTTGCCCGCACCGTCACGGGGTCCACGTCGCCCACACTCACGTTCTTCCACAACTCCAACTCCAAGCTCCTGCACCACTTGCTAGGGCGCTTGGCCCGCCACAACGAGCGCTACACGTTGGACGTCCGCCTAGACAAGCTCCCGCTGTACGGCACCTACCACTTCATCCACAACGAGTGCATCAACGTGCACGCGCAGAACAGCCGCGCGTTCGAGAAGATCTTCCCGGCGTTGCTCTCGTCGTCGCACACCTTCTGTGACATGGAGGCCAAGAAGGCGTCCAAGCAGAAGCAGTTTGTGCCGGACTTGGACCTCGTGTCCGAGGACGCGTACCTCGACAAGGTGGCGCACCACACGGCGGCGGAGATTGCGCCGTTTGTCGTGGACTGGGGGAACAAGTTGGTTGCGGTGGACGACGACGGCTTGGACCGCATCATGCGCAACTACTACTCGTGCGGGCTCCAGGAGAGCAGCATGGTGCACGAGACCGACGGCCCGGACCGCGTCAAGGTGCCGAAGAAGACGGTCAAGCGCTCCCACGCCGCGTTGCTCAGTGCTGTGCACCCGCACGTGGCCGAGTTTGCCGACCTCTTTTAGACTGGGATGGATTATAGATAGCTAATGCGATAATTAATACGACAACTAATACGATAATTAATAGGACAAGTTGTAGTACTAACACGGAAGCAACGATGTACTAGACATACTACGATCTGGCGCTTGCATAGATCGCAGTGTACTTAGTGTCTCGAAGGTGAACTGTACAAGTGCATCCGTTCCTCAGATTGATCTGTTCTCTGAGGTTTCGTTCTCTAATGAATGTCTGTATCTAATATATGTCTGTTCTGTAATAAATAACTGTTCTCTAAGACTTATCAGGTTTCATCGGTTCTCTAAGTGCACTGTCTCAAAAGGCACTGTTCTCTAATAATGTACTAGTTCCCCTAGACAGTATTAAGCGCACGGTCCTCTAATTAATGTATTTTCTCTAGATGTCATTCCTCTAAAGGTAGATCTGTTATCAAAGTGGAGCTGTCTTCTAAGGCCGATCTGTTATCAAAGGCAGATCTGTCTTTTAAGGCAGATCTGTTCTCTAAGCTTGAGCTGTTCTCTAAGCTAGAGTTCTCTAAGCTAGGAGTCTTACGAGGACCTTATCTAAGGGTAGAACTGTTCTTAGGGTAGACTTCTCTAAAGGCAGATCTGTCCTAAGGTAGACTTCTCTAAAGGTAGATCTGTTCACTAAGGCACTGTTTGCTTAAGGCTGTACGTTGAAAAACCGAGCGACGTTATTGTATCATGCTTGGCGGTGTCGTTTGCGATTCGTATGTCTTGTATTGATGTGCCTACTAGTGCCTGCTTGTGGGATGTGCCGTCTTGGTGGATGTGCCTGCTGTGGGATATGCCTGCTTCTGGGTTGTACCTGCCTGTGGGTGCTTGGTGGACGGCTAGATGCCCATTCTCTTCGTCACGTACTCCTGCGCCAACACCGCAAAGCTCAAGCCCAACCCGTCGCGCACCCACTCGCGCACCCACTCGCTGGGGTCCACGCTGTCCTCGCCCTCTCCGCCAAACACAGCGTCCACGTCCGACCGCTCGCCCGCCAACCAGCGCGCCCACCGCAACGGGAAGGGCAGCGAGTTGTTCACCACGGTGATGTCGTTGGTGATGTCCTTCAAGATCATCGTGAAGGCAAACGAGTCCGCGTTGTTGGCCTCGATGAGCGTGGGGCCCGAGTCCTCCTTCTTGCTGGCGTCGGCCGTGCCCGTGGAGATGGGCTGGATGGCAATGAACACGTTGGACTTGTTGATGTGGTGCGCGGGGTCCTCCTGCTCGCCCAGCGCCGCAAGCTCGGCCTTCTCGAGCTCGCTGATCTTGAGGTAGTCCTTGATGGAGCTCTCCAAGTTGGCAAAGCACAACTTCTCGCCGTCAATGGTCTTGCCGTGGAACATCCCGAGGTCGTAGTACCGCAGGTCGCCCTCGCGCTGCTCGTGCTTGTGGTTGAAGTTGTTGACGGTCACCTTGATGCCGCCTTCCACCTGGCCCATCACCTTGTTGAACTTCAGCGCGCAGAGGCTGTCCAAGTGGTCCACGTTGTTCAAGTCGTACACCAACAAGAGATTCAAGAGCTCGTCCTCCTTGTCGATCAACCCGTCCTTGATCTGCTGCGACATGGTGGTCAAGATCGAATTGAGCCGGCTGGTGATGTGGAGAATCTGTTCTGTTTCGGCCACACCGCTGCTCTCCTTCAAGAGCTTCTGCCTCTGGTGCGACAACTGCTGCGAGGTGTTGGATGCTAGCTGATAAGTTGTTTCGCCCAACTTCTCCGCGTTGGACGTGAGCAGGCCCCACAAAGATGACACCTTGTTGGAGCCCTCGGAAGTCCACCACGACGAAATGGACGCAATTGGGTCGATGACGCCCTCGTCTTCTTCGGGCTTAGGTTCAGATTGGGAGCTTGCTTCAACAACTGGCGCCACGGGCTCGGATACACGCGTTTCGGGCTCCTGTTTAGGAGTCTCTGGCTTCTTGTCTTCGGTTTTTTTCGGCTCGAACTTGCCCTTGGACGTTCCGGGAGACTTTGACGATTTCTCGTGGGCGCTCAACTCGTCTAAAAAGTCCAAAAAGTCGTCGCCCGATTGGGCCTTGGTTGACTTGGGCGCAGGCGTTCCCGACTTGGAATCGGGAAGCGAGTTGATGAAATCTAATACGTCGTCGGCGTCGTTTTTGCTCATGTTGATGGTGATCTTTTGGAAGCGGAGTAGACGTGGGGATAATATTACTGGTGTACGGGTGTAGATCCGACTAGCTTGGACTCTCTTGGAGAAGCAGACCACTGCAATCACTCCAAACACATGTATTTCTCCTTTACGTAAAGCTAAAACGTAGATGTCGGAGTTGGAATCACGCAAATTATTTTGCAGCAGGAAATTACGTTAGTCCACCTTATTGGCAGGTATATTATCGGACATCTATAACCAAGTCTATACGACATGTCCGTTGACTTTCCTCATTGGCATGTATGTAGCTTCACTGGGCAGCAATTTTCAGACCTTAGAAAACGTGCTCACACCTTGTGAAGTGCATGTTAATGATTTGGAGTCGCTGAATGATCTCAGCCTCTTTCGTTATCGATCCCGCGATGCTAAAGTGGCTCCTTTCTTTGGCCAGTGGCGTCGAGATGGAACTCAGCACTCTGTGCGTAGTTGGCCCACATCTGTGCTAGGACCTCCGTTTCCTTGTTCTTGTTGTTGATCTCGTTCAAACAGAGATTCATATCGTGCACCGACTCGTTGAGCGTTTTCTGCGGTTAGCGGAGTTTTCGAGCGGAAAGAAAAACATACCAAGCTGTTGACTATTCGAGAGAGCAAAGCAGCCTGCACCTGCTCGTGCGGGTTGTCCATCACCATTTTGTTAGACATGTTGTTGTGGTGATGCGCGTCTTGATGTCACTTATCTGCACTCACATCAACACCCAGAGAAGTAGAGGTCAGATCGAGGTCACTTCTTTAGGAGTAGAATGTAATTTAGCCAGAGAATGTAGATGTGAGCCCTGTATGAGTTTTTGGCCTGTTTTTCGCCCGTTCTTGTCACATAGAACTTGCTTTACTAAATATACAATAACCTGTTATTCCCATAGTTGTACAATATTACAGCCTTGCCCTCACGTGTGGAATCCGAAATCATTCATGAGACTGTCCACGTCTTTCCACAACAAGTCGTTGTTCATGTCGAAAAGGTCCAGCTCCAACTGACCTGGTATGTCAGTGAGCACTTCCTTGGCGTTCAAAAATTCTTTCTTCAGAGGGGCAAGGTTTGATTTTGTGAGCGGCTCTTCTGGAGAGCCCTGCGTGTCGTCTTTCACACTTGGCGAAGTGTCGTCGCTCGAGTTGACCACCTTGAATATGGAGCTGCGCTTGGACGCCGAGATGGGCTGTGGATCCAACGGAATTGTGCGGATGATCCGCCGTGCCTTAGACTCGGCATCTTGCAAGTCAGAGAGCGTTCTCCTCTTCCGTTGTCTGCCTGAGGAGGTACTGCTTCCGGGAGTGTTCTTCTCGCTGAGTTCTCCATTCTTGGATCCATCTGGTTCGTAAGCCTCGTCACCGTCAGACGACACCACCGCCTCATCTTCCGAATCAATCTCTTCACCCAGAGCGCCATCGCCGCTCTCGCCCTGATTGGTTTGGTCTGTGCGCATGTTCAACTTCGCCATGCCCACCTGGTCTCGCAACAAGGACAAGCAATCGAAGAATACCGACGCAGCCATGCGAGACTTGATGCTCAACACGAGCGAGGTCATGTTCTTGGCGTCCAAGGTGTGGAACAACTGCCACATGTTCCTCATTATTCCGCTTGCTCGGTAGGCAATGTCGTGCTTGAGAACAGAGGCTTTTGCAACCAAGTGAATGGCAGAGAGGTATGTGTGTTTTGCCGCATCGACATCGATCACGGTCTTTAAGGGCGAGTGGGCCAACTTGACAATGATGCAAGACGCCTGCCAGATCTGCAACACCGACACCACGGGGAGGTACTTCACAAAGTCCTTGTATTTTGCCTCACACATCTCCACATGCGTGACCAACGATGTTGCGACGTTGTGCAAGCGAACGAGGCCCTTTGACAACTCAAAGTGCGCTAGTCTGGGCGCATCCAAGAAGTAGTGTGTGAGCAAGTGCATTCTGGCGACAATGAACTGAAGCTTGCGGAAGCCATCGTCGCTCGAAACCTCCGCGAATAGCTTGATCTCGAGCTCGTCCAATTGCTGAAGGAGCACCTTGACGAGAGCAAGCCGCTCGCTCACATTTGTGGCGCTCTCTAGGTACAGTGAACCCAACGTTTTCACAACTTGGTCCTCAAAGTGAGCAATTTCGACCATATGGTGCATCGACAAGGGAAGTTCGCAGAACTGAGACGAGAGGAAGTCAAACTGGACAAACGCAGGGAACCCAAACGCTGCGGCAATATTCTGCGACACAACGTTGCACACAAGCCACGTCTTCATCTGCTCCTGGGCCATCGAATGCTTTACAGACCGTTCAAACAGGCCCGAAGAGTGAAGCCCGATACGAATCGCTTGGAACAACGCCACACCGATCGTGTTCCACGACGAGTCTGCGCTCAACGACGACGTCAACGGGGGCCAGAGGGTGTACAAGATGAACGCCTGTACAGAGTACACGGAGCAGGCGTTCATAATTGGCTCGTCTGCCTCGGTCGGGTTGTAGCGGGTGATGGGCAGGATGGTGATCTCGGCCAAAATGTCCTTTATGAGAGGCGAGAGCTTGAGTAGCAACATCTTGTCGTTCTCAAACCGTCGGAGGGCCACAAACATGATGACCCAGAAAAGCGCCGGACAGAGCTTGTATATGCGTTCTGGGCCCTTGGTGACCTCCACCACCGGCATGATCGGATGGTAATTCGCACGTACTCCAAGAAGAGCAGGCGGATGATGTGAGATGAGAGCGTGACGTCGTCCAACGACTTTTCGTCGCACGCGAGCGCTTCTTCCGAGATCACGACTTTACTTGGTTCGACTGAAACCAGTCGCTGGAGCAGATTGTGGCCGTTGTACTCGGCGTGTGAAAACACCTGTGGCTGCATCTGGCCACTGAGAGTATGTGCGTAATCGTGGAGCCCCGGGCTAAGAGGAAGCGGCGTGGCCAGACGATCTTTGAATGGTTGCAACGGCACATTAAGAGGCGGCGAAATGCCAACGGGTGTGGCGCTCGCGGATAAGCTTTGTTTGCGCACCGATGCGTGTGGTTCAGGCGCCTGGAACGAGCGTTTGAGCTCGGCAAATTCCTTCTCGATCAGAGCCAACCGGGCCCTCTTCTCAGTTCGCTTGAACTCAGGTTTTAGATGGCACGAAAGGCCTTTTTTGCTGCACCTCAGGCACGGCTGCGGTAGGCGCTCCAGCGCATCGCATTTAGACTTCTGCTGGCGGCACCACGTGCACGCTAGTCTTCTTGGCTTGAGCTTGGGGTCGTCTGAGCCTGCCCTCGAGAGGTCTAAAGGCGGAGAGTCTAGCATCTCCGCCTCCGTTTTCGGCTTGACCTGGTTGATCTGATGAAGCTCATGCGTGATATTGGCGATGTGAGCCAATTTATCTAGAGAGTTGTTCTCCATGCGCTAGCCGTATGTGTTGGAGTAGTTGGTCAAGAGATGAGGGGCATGTGCAGGACCGGTGTGATGAAGATCGCCGCCGGCTGCAAGGAACAAGATTGTGCTTCGAACATTCATGCTCGAAGCCTCTCTATTCGTCCAAAAATTGCTACACACATGACTCTGTAAATTTCTCGAAATCCACGGTTCACAGGGTCCTGCTCCCGCGGTGTACGGGTGCGCAGACGTGCATCAGTCGCATCTTGAGATGCTTGCCCGGCATGGAGATATGCTCAAATCTCTCTCTGCCACCAAACTAGATGTCAAGCTCCTACTACTCTCCACGTTTCTACGAAGGGCGAGTTTCGGGCTCACGAACCAGGTGCTCACCCTTTTTCTAGAGTCCGCCGGGGTGTCTAAGACCCGCATTGGGGTGTTCATGACGCTAACCTTAGTGGGTGACACCGCAATTTCATTCTTTCTTACATGGTTTTCAGATAAGTTGGGCCGCAGGCTAGTGATGGTGACTGGGTGTGTGTTGATGTTGGCGTCCGGACTCGTCTTTGCCAAGTTTCTGGACTTCTGGGTGTTACTTGCCGCAGCCATCGTTGGAGTCATTTCCACTTCTGGTGACGAGACAGGGCCGTTTAAGACCATTGAGGAGGCGTGCTTGTCGCACTTGTCTCCACACAAGCTGAGGGCGCACGTGTTTGCGATTTACGGCCTTTTGGGCACCTTCGGTGCAGCCATAGGCTCATCTATTTGCGGATGGTTGGTTGACTATTGGAGCGTTTCTCGCGGCTGGTCGCTCGAATCGTGCTACCGTGCGATCTTTCTTTGCTATTCTGGAATTGCCGTGGCCAAGTTGTTGCTTTGCTTGATGTTGAGTGCAAGCTGCGAAATTTCTGACGCTCTTCTTTCTTCCAGCGGCAGCGAGGAGCTCTATTCTGGAGAAATCGAGCTGACAGCAGTGCGGCCCGTCAGGAGTGGCTCAACGCACGAGGAGACACATCTTCTTGGAGACGAAGTTCTGCAAGAAGTTGCAGCCGCCTCCACGCCAAGTGTCGTGCAAACCAAATCCGGGTTGCAGGCACTGACGAAGAGATATCTTCCTCGTCTTCTTGTTGTTTTCATGTTGGATTCTTTTGGCTACGGCTTCATGCCACCAGCATGGATTGTGTACTACTTCCGCACCGCATACCACGCTCCTCCCGCTGCCTTGGGGACGTTGTTCTTCTTCACCAACTTGATCGACTCAATCTCGTCGCTTGCTTCTGCCTTCACGTTTTCTGTGTTTGGGCCCGTCAAGGCAATTATCGTGGCGCAAGTGCCGTCAGCAATATTCTTCTCCACCGTGCCTTTCTGGCACTCCTTCATGACAGCAGCGGCGTTCTACTTTTTGTTCTGTGCCTGCGCTACAATGGACGTGGTTCCACGGCAAAGTCTTCTCACCACCATCATCCCCAAGGAGGACTTGATAAAGGTTCTAGGCATTGTCAATATTGGAAAGACTTTTGCACGGTGCATCGGGCCGCTCTTCACAGGTAAGTTGGCCCAGCATGGCCTTCTATACATCGCATTCCTTGTGAACGGGGCGTGCCTTGTTCTTGCGGACCTGATTCTCGGAGTATGCTTCGTGCATTTGGACAAGGAAGTCCTCGAGCTACATAAGTGATTGGCTGTATGGGTATAGATGTATGGCGTGTTTATGGTGTATTATGTATGTCTATAACGCAATGCAAGTCGTTTCTCATGATGTCTAGAACAAGTAGCGGAGAATCTTTTGAGGAAGAGGCAAAGAATCGTAGGCCTTCTTCTCCTCTGCGAGCTCCTGTCTCAACATATCGAAGTCGCTCTCCAGTCTTCCCGTGTCGATGTCCATCGTCTCCAAGGGAACGAGGAACTGGAGCTTTCTGCTGTAGATCTTGTGGCCGACGTAGAAGACGACCACAATCACCGCACCCAAGTAGTTCTCGAAGAACACCACCGCATCTGGCTGGGCGCCAACAGGGTACAACGAGATCCAGAACTGGAGACACAAAACCACCACCAAGCAGATGGTGGCGTAGTAGGAGCCCCACACGCCGGTAATAGAGCGGTACGGAAGTTCCGAAAGCGATCTATTCTGCTTCTTCATGGCCGCACGGAAGCGGATGTGGGCAATGGTGCACGAAGCCCACGTGAACAACGTGGCCAAGGCCGAAAGAGCCACCAACCACGCAAAAACGTCAGCTTCCTTGGGCGAAGCGGAGACAAAAGCAAGCAAGCCAACGATCGCGCTCACAGCGATGCCGACAAGCGGTCTGCCGCTTCTGTCCACGTAGGCGAAGATCTTGGGGGCCACGCCTTGCTCGGCCAACGAGAGAATGGTTCTCGAGAAGCCGTACACGGCCGAGTTGCCGATGGACAACAACGACACGAGCACCACGACGTTGAAGATGGAGGGAAGCGCGGTGATTCCGCCGGTCTGAATGGCAATCACGAACGGAGACGCAAAGGTGCTGGAGCCGGACGTCAAGTCGGTGTTGTTGGACGACACGAGGAAGCCGATCAAGGTCAAGGTGAACATGTAGAACACCATGATGCGGTAGAAGACCATCTTGATGGCACGAGGCAACGCAATGCGTGGGTTCGAGCGAGACTCAGCCGCGGTCAAGCTGACCAACTCCGTGCCTGCCAACGAGTACGTGGCGGTGATCAAGACGGAAATCACGCCCTTGAAGCCGCCGGCGAACGCACCCGGGTTGTGCCAGTACTTGGCCCCGATGAAGCCGGTCTTTCCGCCGCCGCAAATCAACACCACGGCGAGAATGTCAAAGCCCACCACGCCCAAGAACTTGATGATGGACGCGCTGACCTCGAAGTACTCGAAGCCCTGGGTGCCGAAGAGGTTCAACACGATGATGAGCACGTAGAAGATGGCGATCCACACCACGGTGTTGATGTCCAGCTGCCAGAAGTTGATCACCAACGACGCGGCCACGAGCTCCAAGGGCAACACGATGGCCCAGAACATGGCGTAGTTCCACCCCGCGGCAAACCCAAACGACGGGTCGATGAAGCGGGTCGCATACGTTGCAAAGGCGCCCGACACGGGAAACGTCGCCGACAACTCGGCGAGCGACTGCATCACGCAGTACAAGAACGACGACACGATGGCCCAGCCGATCAAGATGCCCGCAGGGCCGCCCAACGCGAGCGCTTGGCCCGAAACAATAAGAAGACCTGAGCCCACGCAGCCACCCAAGGCGATGAGCGCCTGCGAAAACGCGCCAATGGACGAGTGGAGTTTTGTGTCGGAGGTGTTCTGCACGGCTCTCTCTAACGAGTCTGTGGCGGTACACTCACGCTGAGGGGCATCGTCCCGCTTGAAACTGTCGAAGAATGCGCGTGCTCTCGATGGGTGCAAATTGGAGGCGACGGAGGTTAGCAGCTCGTCGGACGAGTGCTTTTCCGTCAGTCCGGAGGGCGAGAAGTTGGACATGGATATGGTGGGGCCCAGGAACGGCGAACGCGGCCACTTTTAAAGGCGCCGATTCCGGAGCGGCATTGCTTTAACAGCAGTCGCAGGTGATGACTTTGCCGTGTGTCCTGCAGCCAAGCGCCGTTTCCCGGCCTGTTGCAGAGCGCATTTCTTTTGCGCGATGACTCAGCTGAGCACCCAAGGCAACTTGACTTGGGCATATTAAGTTGGGGAAATTTGTGGAACATCGACACTGCGCCACTACTCTATGATAGTTATCTTACAGCAGAGCTCTGAGTGCAGCCTATGCTGGAAATGCTGAGATGAGGTGGAGTTATATACACCCGTACACCAGACTAGTAGTGCGTGGGTGGTGCGTGGGTAGTAGTGCATGGTTCCGTCTGCCCGATGAGGAGGCGCCCCAGATTGGGTGCGATTGGACCCGTGCACCAGAATTCCGTGCGTGAGGCCCGTGCACCATGACGTCAAACCCTGGGGTTAACTTGTGGGGATTGCTTCTTCTGCTGGCATGAGTGAGTACAAGTTTCAATCGACAGTTGAACCGAAAAAGTTGGCGGAGCTCTTTGCGGTGGCGGGCTCTGAGTGGAGCGGCCACTTGACTCCGCAGGAGTTTGGCCAGATTGAGTCCAAACGGTTGGTCGGCTTCATTCTAGGCGGAAGAGCCGGTAGAGGTTTCTACTTGCAGTCGAAGTCCGGAGAAGTGGCTGCGATTGCGGTGGTGACGCAGCACAAGGCATTGTATAAAGAGGCGCCTCGGGCGGCCATTGCCGCGATTCCAGACCCATTTTCGTTTGGAGTAAACCACATCACCGGGTTGCGGGTGAGCTACGTGTTCACGGCGAAAGAGCATCGTCGCAAGGGCTTGATGGAGCGGCTTTTGGGTAAGGTCATTGCGTACACCGAGGACGAGATCATCAAGAAGGAGCTCGCCAAGTCGTCCGACTCCAAGGACCTGTTCAAGCTGATGGTGACCACGGACGGCAAGGTGGACGCGCACTTGGCGTCGCACTACTTGAGCAAGAAGTACGTGTGGTATCTCTTCTCTGCGATCGACAGAAAGTACACCAAGTTCGGCTTCAAGGCGTACCCGTTGGAGGGGTACCGGATTCCAGAGTCGCTAGGCGAAAGCGAGACGCAGGGCTTGGTGGAGAAGCTTGTTGCGTCCCAGAAGTCCGAGGGCGGCAAGAAGCTTCGTCTCCTTGACCGCACGCGCCAGATGGACAACGACTTGTTTGCGCAGATCTTGCAGGGCCGCGAGCTCGACCTCTTGACCGAGTTGAACAAGACTAGCTTCCACTCGGAGTTGTCCGGTGGGCAGCGGTCGTCGTCGTCGTTGACCAACGTCACTAGTGCGCTCTCTGCTGCCAAGTTGGGCTCGTCGCAGGAGCTTCTGGCCATCACGGAGCTGCTTGGCGACACCACCATACGGAGTGAAGGTGCGAACAAGTCTGAAGAAGCCGGAAAAGAGAAGAGCGCGGGGTTGCGCCGCAAGTCGTCGGTCAAGCAGTTCGCCGTGCCCAAAGTGGCGATTTTGCCCGAAGCCGGGCCGACCGAGAACAGCCCGGACAAGTTCGCCAACGTTTGCGGCGCGGTGCTCACCAACGAGTTGCAGCACAAGTCGTTCTACGTGATCTGGAGGGACGTCAAGGACAAAGACATCTACATCGTGGGCATGGGCGAGTTGAAGCTCGACCTCTTTGGCGCGATGTCGGACCCTGCTGGTTTCACCAACCCCGTTGGCCGCCGCAGAGGCCTGTCGTTCACGGGTTTGAACGACATGGGCGGGCTCAACTTCCAGGACTTGGACTTGTTGATCAACGCGGCCGTTTATGTGTCCAAGCGGCGCGAGCACATGAACCGCGAGGTGTACGTGACCATGAACGATCTTCCGGCCACGGTGCCTGCGCCGGTGCTCCACGACTTCTTTCTCAACTACTTGCCCCGCACAGCGCCGGTGCAAGTGGCGGGCCAGGAGGGCGCCAAGGAGTCCAATGCGGTGGAGTTTGTGGAGGACTACTCCAAGTACACTACGTTGCCGATGATGCGGCGGTTCGGGTCGCTGAGCGCTGAGTTTGACTTGGACTGGACGGGGATCAGCATTGCCACCTGGGGGTGAACTCCAGCCTCCAGCCCAACGATCTAGCCCAATGATCCAGCCAACCATCCAGGTCCAACGATTCTTGCTAAGGCTCTCCAGTTAGGTCTGGTGAAGGCTCTCCAGTAGATCTGGATAAGGCTCTGCAATTAGATCTGGATGGACTTCTAGCTCGTCTGGCTAAGGCTTCTGGCTGACTGGCTAAGGCTTCTGGTGGAAGTGTGTAGCTCTACATTCACGCAAGCCCCAATAGTGCCTCAATAGTGCCTCAATAGTGCCTCATAGTGTCTCAATAGTGTAGACCGCGACTCAGGCCCTCTATGATCGCTCCTTCAAGGCACTCACCGGAAACCCACGTGCGATACGAGGTTTCCTAACAGGGCTCGGCATTTGATACAAAATGACAGCAGCAGGGTTCTTGACGCGACCACCCTATTGTGCACAATTGCGGAGAAGCAACTATTGTCAGATGATAGTCGGGCACCACCATCTGGGGGATTCACGATGCAAGCATTGTGACGTACTTGCTCGCGCGGCAAAAGCGAACAATGGACAGGGTGCAAATGCCGACAAGCGATTCGTGGCTCAGAGTAGCGAACGTGCGAAAAAGAGGCTGTGCGAGCCCGAAGCCCGGCCGGCTAGCGGGGCCGGTTGCGGCGACGGGCGTAAGCCACTTGAATGCCGATGTGCAGGTCGGCCGCCATTGCATGGACAATAAGGTTTGGCGGGCGCAGTCTTTTCCACAACAGGCAAAACGTCCAGACGGCACGTCACAGACGGCGTCCACACGGCGCTATCTCTACAAGTTTCGAGCGGCCAAGACCTGATTTCTCGCCCACACGCTGTGCGGTGTTATCTGCGTGGCGACTGCCCCGGGATTTGGTCAATTTCGCGCCTGCACCGCGCACGGCGCGCATGCATAGGGCCACCACAGAGCCAGATCTGGCGGCAGCAACCCACTCTGCGTCTCGGCTTTGAGGCTTGCCAAGGCTTGGTCGGTGATTCAAGATTTGGATACCACTATCCTAGTTAGCCCTGGGCAACTACCGCCGCACCCCTGCCAAGACTTCGGATTCTGCAAGTGCTTTCCAAAGTGTGCGGCCGTGGTGTGGGCATGCACCATGGTGTGGGCATGCACCGTGGTGTGGGCATGGATGTGTATAGGGGATGTGGATATGGGATGCGATGGGATGTGGATGTGGCGCAACCAATCAAGCACCGGCAGAGGCGGATCGGGGCTGTGGCCCGAGACCCGCTAAGACGGCCCGCGCGGTGTATGCCGGGCTGCGCTGCCATGCAAGGCGCATGCAGGTGACAGCGACAGCATTCCCCGTGCTGCTGGCGGTCGCGTTTAAGCCTGGTTTTGGAATGCCGGCACTGCACCATGCAGCTTCATCGCCACGCCGGGTATATATAACGTGTTTTCCTCCGCACAGACATCGCCGGCCAACTATGTCATACCCCGTCTATGTCCAGCACGACCCCAACCACCCTTTCCAGGACCACAAGTACCCGATGATGGTCAACCCGCAGCTTCCGCAGAGACTCCCCTTTGTGGACATGTACGCTCCCAACTCCTTCACCACCTACCCCCAGTACTCGCTGGCCCAGACATACCCGCAGACGTACCTGACGCAAGTGTACAAGCCCCAACAGCAGCAGACGCAGCACCAGCAGCAACATCTTCAGCACCAGCAGCAGCCTCTGGTGTCTCCACAACCCGAGGACCGTGTTTCCCCGTTGGGCGTATCGCCCATCACAGCAGTGAAGCCCCAGCTTCCTCCCTCCGGGATCCTGCTCCCCCACCCACAGCTGTCGCCCCAGTACTCCACGATGCCCCTCATGATGCCCAGCCAGGGGTACCTCCCCCACGTGCGGAGCGACGCCGAGACCCGCGGATCAAGCATCAACTACTCGTCGCTCGTCAGCTACACCGTGCTGCCCGCGTCCAAGCACCGCCGCAAGCTGGACACCAAGGACCACGGCGTGTCGCGGCACACGTGCAACCAGTGCGGCAAGCTGTTCCAGAAGCCGTACAACCTCAAGTCGCACATGAAGACGCACTCCACGGAGCGGCCGTACCAGTGCCTGGTGTGCTCCAAGACGTTTGCCCGCTCGCACGACCGCAAGCGGCACGAGCTCCTCCACGAGGGCGCGAAGAACTTCCAGTGCGAGGGCTACTTGAAGAACGGCACCACGCGGTGGGGCTGCGGCAAGAAGTTTGCTCGTAGCGATGCGTTGGCGCGCCACTTCCGCACGGAAACCGGGTGGCTCTGCATCAAGCCGTTGATGGACGAGGCCAAGGAGCTCGAGATCGGCAACAAGGCGGTGGACCCGCTGCTGTACTTGGCGCACCAGGTGCTGTTGCCGCCGCTTCGGTCGCAGTTCTAGGTCGCAGTTCTAGATCGATATTTTGCATTATTCGCCGGGATGGCGCAGGTTCAATACATTGCATGGGACTCGTTGTAGGAGTAAGCTCACCAAGTAAGCTCACCAAGGTGAGCCTACTCTGCACCTTACTCTACACATTACTGTACACCTTAGTAACTACGTAGAGCGACCCACGCTATCGCTTGGTACCGATTTGGGTAGATTGGCTTGGTTTGTGACGTAAGGGGCTCGGCGACGCCGGAAATGGCGGGGCAATTCCCGAGTGGCCGGGGCTTGTCTCTGCCGTTGGGCTTGCTCTGGCACTGCCTGGGCGTATTACTAACTTCTTACTCATCAAGCCGTATGGCGGATCAGAAAAGCAACACAATTTTTGCCGCCGCTTGGCGGCAAAATGCTGATTGTTCACCCCGAGTCGATCATCTAGACGGGGCCTGGGAGGGTGGCACACGTGACGGGGAAATGCTTGGGGGTGGAAATGCTTGGCATTCAGCCGAATGTCGGGGGCCTTTTCGGAGAAAGTCAAACATGTGCGACGAGGTGCAGCGCCTGCACAGGCCAAGCCGATTTTTTGACAGTTGCAGACGCACGTCTGCACCGTATGCAGTTCAAATCCCGGCCGCGGGCCAGTCCGCGCGAGGCGTCACTGCGTCGGCATGAGCCTCTTTGGTGTCCATCGGCTATCACCGCGAAGGTTGCACGCGACAAGCGGGCAAAGAAAGGCTATTAGCATGCGACAGATGTGGCATCGCAGCACCTTGCGACCGTCGATCTGCGATCGACGCGGCGTCACGGAGGCGCGTGGGTGGCCGACCGTGCGGATATGTGCGAAAAATTGCTCAAGCACAGATCGGCGCTGCAAGTTGCTTATCCCACTGCGTCTTCTAGGAAGGAGCTGAGGCGCCAAAGCCCGAACCGGGGACCAAAACATCACGGGGTATGGATCAAGTGAGATTGCAACGAGCACTGGACCATCGGGCTGAGCATCTTTGCCCGCGCCGCATGCAGGTGTGTGGCCACCAGTTTGATGTGCTGATAGCGAGGGCTGCTTTGCGGGCGGTGCAGATCGGTCTGGAAGCCGGCTTTAGTGAAGCATGGAATCGCACCGTGTACACGGACATACCGCCTAGTGTCGTAGCACCGAGACCATTGTCAAGCACCAGTGGGTCGTAAGTCCGACGGCGATCCATTGTCAAGCACCGGAACATTCCAAACTCCGACCGAAACCCATTGTCAAGCACCGGAGCCTTCGAAACCCCGAGCTCCGTTGCCAAGATCCATTGTTACTACAGATCAGACATGGTGCGATCGGAGGCTCGTAGTGCTGGACCCGAGCATTGTCGCATCTGCAGCCCTGGACACTCAGTGTCTGGTGATGCGCACGGAGGGCTTTCTTGCGCTTAGAGTTGCCCGATGGCTTGGCTACACTCTGCGTCTGCTCCGCATACATTAGTGTCGCTTGCGGTCACGACGGCTTCTTGGCAGTTACCCTCTCAGGAATAACCCTCTCAAGAACCCTCTCAAGAATTACCCCCTTAGGATTTACCCTCTCAAGTACCTCCCAAGAATTGCCTGCCAAGAATTATCTCAGGAGTTATCCTCTCAAGATTACAGTCACGAGGGCCACATTCAAAGATCACATACATGCGAGTGTGTAGTGCCACGTTTCCAGCGAGGCTCTCGCCCTATCGTCAGGCCATGAATCATAGTTATTTCAATTCTCTCGCGGTATTGGATATTTCGTATCGAGGAAGCCACACTCACATGCTCTCGAGACCGTGATGTAGCCTTACGGCTTGAAGTTCAACGGCGCCCGTAATCCAGCTTGATGTGGAGCCTTCGCAACTTCATGGGCAACCACTGCACACCTCTACTGCATTGGTCCTGCAAAAGCAACACGTTGTCTGTGCTTGCCTAGATTCTGTCCTAGTCCTCGCTTCCATCGCACCAAGTCAGCTGCTGGTCTCATATCGCCGCGATATCGTCAAACTTCATCTACACTCAGTGCTTGGCCCATTTTCCCTCGCGTCTTCCACCGTATCGTCTCAGTTCATCGCACATCGTGTCAATCTTAGTCGTGCTCTCACAAAGAGGCATGTCTAAAGTCCCAGTGGATAGAACAGCACTATTGTGTCAGTATTCGTCATCTTCTCTCGAATTTTCTCAACTTCAGTCGTGCCATTCACTGCGTATCGTCTCATCTTCGTCATACTCATGGTTGTCTACTTCCCCTCGAGTCTCGCTCTCCAGCGTATTGTCTCAATCTAGTCGATATTCTTCCCTTCGTTCGTACTGTCTCAATTTACTGCGATATCCATCTCTGGTCGAATCTCGTTCACTGCGACATCGTGTTAGCTCCAATGGATTGAGACAATCGCGATATCGTCTTCAGTCGTACTGTCGCATTTAATGCGACATGGTCTCAACGTTCAGTACACTCGTTAACTGCGATGTCGTCTCTGTCGTCAGTGGTAGTGCCACATTTCACTGCCACTAATCTCATCGTTCAGTCGTACCGTCTTGGTTCTCTGGCTATCGTCTAGTCTCCGTCGCATTGTCGCATACTGCGACGTCTCAATCCTCGTCGTATTGTCTGCGACATCCCTTCTTCGTGTATTGTTCATATCACCGCGACATCGTCTTCACCCATACCTTCTCGAGCCCACGTTCTGCTCAGTCCCACCTCAGCAAGTCGCCATTCCAACTCGTCTCAAACAACATACTGCGTCTTGAGTCTTCTTGAGTCTTCTTGAGTCTTCTTGAGTCGTCTTGAGTCGTCTCTCGCTTCGAGGCATGATCTGCTCCCCACACTTTAGCCTAGTGCTGCATGCAGCCCGGAGCTAGGGCGCCCCACATTTCGGACTTGGCTACAATTTGCATCCTACTACACCCTCCCTTTTCATGGACAAATTTCTCCAGCTCGAGGAGAAGGTGCCGCGGCTCCCCGTGCCCACGCTCACCGCCACCACGCAGCAGATCCTCAGCGCCATCAAGCCGCTCCTCACCCAGGAAGAGTACGACGAGATCTTGGAGGAAGCGTCGCACTTTGTCGCCGACGACACCGTGCTCTTGATCCAGAAGCACTTGGAGCAGGCCGCCGCGGACCGCAGCGTCAACTGCTACCTCAACGCCATCAACGGCGAGGCGTACCCCGGCGTGTACGGCGATGTTCGCGGCGACACGTTGCCCCGCAACCCGTACCTCGTGTTGGAGGAGGACCCCTACGCCAAGACCATCAACCCGCCCAACCAGGCGCAGCGCGCGGCGCTGTTGGTCAACTCGCTGTTGAAGTTCATCGTGCTGATGCGCAACGGCACGTTGAAGCCCGACACCACGCCCAAGTCCGGGCGCCCGCTCACCATGAACTGCTACCGCAACCTCTTTGGCGCCACGCGCGTGCCCGACGAGGACGAGAACACCTACCACCAGGTCACCGTCAAGAAGTACGCGCACGTCCACGACCTGCGCCACGTGGTGTTCATCTGCAACAACCAGTACTACACGTTGGAGGTGCTCACCGCGGACGACCCGCACGCCATCTGGTTCAACGACGCGGAGTTGGCGCAGCTCATCCAGGGCATCATCGACGAGGCGTCGGGCGTCGACCGCGTGGCGTCCGTGAGCAACGGCGTGGGCTCCATCACCACGCAGACGTTCTCGCAGTGGCGGGCAGCACGGGCCGAGCTCGCGCGCACCAGCGGGCCCGCGTTGGCGGCCATCGACAACGCGCTCTTCGTCGTGGCGTTGGACATTGCCGCGGCGCCGGTGTTGGACCAGGAGAAGACCGTGGCGGTGTCGCACGGCACCAACACGCTCAAAGAGGGCACCAACATCCAGGTGGGCTCGTGCACGTCGCGGTGGTACGACAAGCTCCAATTGGTGGTGACGCGCAACGCGGTGGCCGGCGTGGTGTGGGAGTCCACGTCCATGGACTCCACGGCCATCTTGCGCTTCATCAGCGACATCTACACGGACCTGATTCTCAAGTTGGCACGCAACATCAACGGCGCCGAGAACACGCTCTTCGACAGCACCGTGCGCTTTGTGTCCGGCAAGGACGCCAAGCCGCGCGAGCAGGCCGTGCACTTTGCCAAGACGCCCGAGCTCATGAACTTGGTGCACTTGTCCGAGACCCGCCTCGCGGACTTGCTCAACCAGCACGAGTACAAGACGCTCACCATGAAGCTCGACAGCCACTTGCTCTCCAAGTTTGCGCTCTCGCCGGACCTGTTCCTCCAGGTGGGGTTCCAGATCGCCAACTACGCGCTCTACGGGCGCATCGCCAACACCTTGGAGCCCATCACCACGCGCAAGTTCCGCGACGCCCGCACAGAGCTCATTGCCGTGCAAAACGACCTGATCGCCAGCCTCGTCAAGCTCTTCATCACCTCTTCCGACAACTCGCGCAAGTGGAACGCCTTCCGGGCGTGTTGCGACCTCCACACCACCCAGTATCGTGACGCCATGGCCGGCCGCGGCTTCGAGCGCCACTTCTCGGGCATCTTGCAGGTGTTGCGCAAGCCATTTGCGGGCGCCAACTTGAACGCGGTCAATCGCGACTCCGGCTTGGCCCCGCTTCCCCCGTGGCCCGAGTTGTCTGCGCGCAGCATCCCGTTGGTGTCCAGTGCGTTGATCGAGAAGTTGACCCACGCAGAGCTCTTGATCTCCAACTGCGGCAACCCGGCACTCCGCCTCTTCGGCATTCCGCCCGCAATCGACCAGGGCTTCGGCATCGGCTACATCATCCACAAGGACCGCGTGGTGGTCACGGTGTCGTCCAAGTACAGGCAGACGCAGCGGTTCTTGGACACGTTCAAGTCTGTGATGTCAGACATCAAACACATTTTGCGTGCCGAGGCCGACGTGACCATGGAGGCGGCGGACTCGGACGCACGCAAGTTCGAGTTGAAGAAGTTGCGCATCCAGCGTGAGCTCAAGAATGTGAACTTGGAGCTCTCGCTGACGCGGCACCCGATCGAGATAACGATGGTGCTGACACCGGTGCCGAGGCGCGAAGAGGCCAAGACCGACGACGCGAACAACTCCAACTCCGATGACAACAAGGACGAAGAATACAACTATTTGGGCGGGTATGGCTACTTCGACTGGGGCGAGGTGGACGTCCGCAGCGACGAGATCTCGCGCAACGAGTCGCTTCTCAACAGCCGGCTGATCTCGATGGCGTCGTCCAGGAAGCACTCGTCGGCCAACTTGCACGCCATGAGTAAGCAGACGGACTTGAACGCGCGGCTCTCGTTGAGCGAGCGCATCCGCGACCAGTTGTCGCCCAGCTTGAACGCGTCGAGCTCTAGCTTGGTCGAGGTGATGGACACGCCGGACGAGAAGCCCAAGAGCCAGATCGGGCGCGAGCTCAACGTCAGCACGTAGCATCCTAATGAATGTTGGCATTCGCAAGACTAGTAAGCGCTCGATTACTCAGGCACCTCTCATCGAATACGTAGCTTGTTATGCACATTCACCGTTATAACAAGATTCGTAATAGTTTCAGTCGTTTCCTTACTGTCGAATGTACTTTTAATGCAGCAGCTTAAGTTGGTATTTCGCAGCCGTTCGCGTGTATCCATGAAAGAGCTACGACAAGCACACACATTAACAGGACTCGGAATCAAATTGGGAACTTCAGAAGCCGAGGTCTTCAATCATACAAAATACTTGTTTTAAAAAGTCCGATCCTTCAGCAACCGTACGTCATTACTGGAGTGGTTGGCGATGACCTGCATCTATGCAACATTAGTGAGCTCAACCATGTCTGGAGTAGCACAACTTACCAAAGCATTTCTACGAGTCAAGGGCCCAGACTCGGCTCGATTCCTCAATGGCCTCACCACCGCACGGTTGTTGCCCAATGTGGTGAAGAAAAAGCAGCACACAGTGCTGATGAACGAGAACCTCCATTTGGACCTTCTTGCCAAGATCAACGAGAAGGAGAATTGGGGTCTTATGCACGAGGATGTCTATGATCCGGACCAGAATATCTTTGTACAGCGAGACGGGGTCTACTCGATGTTTTTGAACTCCAGGGGCCGGGTGCTGAACGATTGCTTCATGTACGCCTTTCCATTCCACACTGCTAGTGAGGCGACTAAGGCTCTATATGAAGAGGGGCCGAGCTACTTGCTTGAGGTGGCCCCCAAGTACTTGAAGAGCCTCCAGCTGCTTCTCCGCATGCACAAACTCAGCGCCAAAGTGAAGTTCGAGGTGCCGCAATACCACTCCTACTACTACTACAGCGATACACCGCAGTTCGAGGAACTTCTCGACGGGATTTACGAGAAGTATGCGGGGACGACCGACCCAGCAGAAGCATTGGAGAGCGCCAACGCATTTATCCAGGACCAGAAAGTCGTCTCGCGCCTGATGGCCGGGAACGTAGTGGGCTTGGCCTTGGACAACCGCATTCCCAATTTCGGAATCAAAATTGTCACGGATACGCCGGTGGATCCCGTGAAACTCTTCTCGGACGAATTTCGGGCGGAATTCCAGACGAACGTGGTGCCCGAAGCCCAGGTCACAAAGCGCAGGTTTGTCAACGGCCTCTTTGAGACCGCAGACGCACCCGAGGGCCAGCTGCTACTCCCGTTCGAGGCCAACCTCGACTACGTCAACGGCATTTCTCTTGACAAGGGCTGCTACGTGGGGCAGGAGCTCACCATCCGCACATACAACTCTAGGATCTTCCGCAAGCGGGTGTTTCCCGTGACGTTTGACCGCGACGTGGGTGCGCTCATCGGGAAGGAGCCTGTCAACCAGATCTTTGTGGAGAGAGTGGAGCAAGAAGGTGAGCAGGCAGAGCTGAACGGACTTGCGGCTTCGCCGTTTGGGCAGAAGAAGGTGTCCAAGCGCCCGAAAACGGCAGCCAAGGTGCTTGCTGTGGACGGGAACTTGGGGTTTATGTTGGCGACCGTGGAGGATGTGGAGAAGGGCATCCAGTTCCGCATGAAGGTCAAGGACGAAACCGTGCACGTCGAGACCCGAGTCCCGGAGTGGTGGCCCATGTAAATAGAACCTCAGAACGTATCTACCTCAGAACACCTCAGAACGTATCTACCGCAGAACACCTCAGAACGTATCTACCGCAGAACACCTCAGAACGTCTACCTCAGAACGTCTATCTCAGAACGTCTACCTCAGAACGGATCTACCAGAGCGTATCCACTCCCCAACGCGTCTACGCCAGAATTAATCTAAATGTCCACGTGAAACCTTTAGCCTCTGGTGCAGATTCACTGTATGGCCCGCTTCTAGACAACTTCCTCTTATTCCGTAGTCCAACACAAGAGACCGCAATTATCTCCCCACCGAATGACTATCTCCATTATTTCAATTGCTTAATAATTCAACAGTTCAATGTTTGTTTTCACATACGTAGTCATTTGGGGTTCTCACTATCTTTCGGATCGGACCTCAGCCGCACCATCGCACCCTAAGTCAGCGTAACCCAGGACTGTAGCCGTATCCTAAGACCGAGCCTAGACCGATATACACTGCTCTTCTTCTCCCGCCTCTTCGACTCCGCCCTCATCTGACACGTCCTTCCGTCCCCACATTACTACTCACATGTGAGGCCTACCTGCCGTACCTACTACATCATGAACAAGTCCCGCTACAAAGTGGTTGCGTTAGCCGCGATCACGCTCTGCACCGTGGCCATCGTGGCCCACTCGGCCCGCCTGTCCAACCTCATGCTCGCCACCATGCGCAAGTACGCGGACCAGTCCGGCTTCAACAGCCTTTTCGAGCCTCTGGAAGGTGACCTAGAGGCCATGATGCTGGGCCCCGACGAGTTTCTCGGCGACACCAACGAGGTGGATCTGCTCGAGGACGCGCCCAAGACCGGCGCCGACGACCCTGACACAGAAGAGGCCGACACCACGCTTGTCGACGATGACGACGACGATGTTTCTCAGGGCGGCATCGCGGCCGCTGCCAACGGTGAAGGCGGCGAAGACGGCCTCGCGTTCGCGGAGCCGGCGTCGCTTCCGGAAAAGGAAGTCCCAGAGGTGCCGTCGCCGGCGGCTGACCTTGCGCCGGTGGCCTTCCGCATCTACTCGCACAACATCAAGAACGGCGACCACAAACTTACGCTTGGCGAGCTCGGGTGGGACCTGCGGCGCACGGCGGTGGCGGCCAGCATCCGGCTCTACGCGGTGGCCAACACCGTGGTGGTGCTCCAGGAGGCGTTGGAGTTCCAGCTCCACGACGTGTTGCAGCAGCTCAACCTCTTCCTGCCGGCGGACGCGCCCGAGTGGGTCTCGTACGGCGGCGGGCGCATCGACGGGCGCACGCGCGGCGAGTACGTGCCCATCTTGGTGCGGCGCTCCGAGTGGGAGGCAGTGCACGACGACACCATGTGGCTCAACAACAAGGAGACGCGCAAGGCGGTGGTGGGGTGGGACGCCAAGTACCCGCGCATCGCGACGTGGGCGGTGCTCCGCCACCGGGCCACGGGCGCCCACATCAACGTGTTCAACACGCACTTTGACCACAAGGGCAAGACCGCGCGCATCGAGAGCGCCAAGCTCATCATGGAGTCCATGAGCGTCAACGAGTGGCCGCTGTTTCTCACCGGCGACCTCAACGCGGTGCCGGACGACGCCAGCTACAAGCAGTTGGCCAAGAACTTGAAGGACTCGCACAAGCTTGCAGCCGCGTACAACCGCTACGGGCACCCCGACTACTCGGTCACGGGCTTCTCCGGCCGGTACTTGCGCGACGCCAAGCGCATCGACTACGTGTTTGCGCCGCACTACACGCGCCGCCTCTCGGAGCTGGTGTGCGAAGCAGACGGTGACTTCTACTTGCAATTGCAGGGCTACGGCCTCATGCACTCCAAGTACGGCGGCTTGTACATGTCGGACCACCGCCCGGTGGTGGTCGACTTTGTGTTGGGCGGCTGTGACGCGGTGAGGAAGGCTCGTGTGGCACAGAAAGAGGCGCCTAAGGCGAAGCCAAAGAAGGCCAAGGCCAAGGCGGCGGCCAAGGAGGAGGCCAAGGAGGAGGCCACGGAGGAATCCAAGGAGGAACCCAAGGAGGAACCCAAGGTGGAGGCCGAGGAGCCTCCAAAGGAAGTGCAAGAGGAGACACCCGAAGCGAAATGAGCGAACAGCAAAGGGTTTGTCGGCAGAGACGGTACCGAGGGACGGTAGACTCAGGGTGCACCCGACATCGCAGGTCGCAATGCGAGTGACTGGATTGTCCAAAAATATTTGCTGTCTGATTCGTCAGGCCCATACTAGCTGACTCGTCAGACATGCTGACTTGTGAGCTCTTACAAGGTAGACGATGAAAGAGTCATCGCTACCATATTGGCCGTTGGCCTACTTCTGGATTACAGGTTTTATGAGCTCTAGGTAGAAGCACCCGCTCATGCTCTCGCCATCACCATTCTTTACCCATTCTTTATTGACTCTCCAATCTTCTCGCAACTCTGCCTGGCCATGATACAGCTTGATCCCATCGTCGCGTCCTGCACGGTCGTGCGCACTCACATCAGAAAAATTTACCAGTTTTCTTCACCACCACCATGTCATACGACGATATCGAAAACGCTACGCCCGACATCGTCGTCGGCGCCATCGAAGAGGACGTCTACGAGCACGACGTCGAGTCCGGCCCCGAGGAGGAGCCCGAGGCTCCCAAAGAAAAAAAGGTTGCCTTCGCCGGCTTGGAGGACGAGTACGACGAGGAGGCGGCTCGCCGCGAGTTCGAGGAGGGCGGCGGTCTCCCAGAGCAGTCAGACAGCCCCGACCTCGCCACGTTGACGCCGCTTTCGCCGGAGATCATCAACCGCCAGGCCACCATCAACATCGGTACCATTGGCCATGTGGCGCACGGCAAGTCCACCGTCGTGAGAGCCATTTCGGGCGTCCAGACGGTGCGTTTCAAGGACGAGTTGGAGCGTAATATTACCATCAAGTTGGGATACGCCAACGCCAAGATCTACCGCTGCGACAACGAAGAGTGCGAGGCGCCTGGCTGCTACCGCTCGTTCAAGTCCGACAAAGAGATCCACCCCCGCTGTCAGCAGCCCGGCTGCACGGGCCGCTACAACTTGGTGCGCCACGTGTCGTTCGTCGACTGCCCCGGTCACGACATTTTGATGAGTACCATGTTGTCGGGTGCCGCCGTCATGGACGCCGCCCTCTTGTTGGTGGCCGGCAATGAGCTGTGCCCCCAGCCCCAGACATCCGAGCACTTGGCTGCTATTGAGATCATGAAGTTGAAGCACGTCATCATCCTCCAAAACAAGGTGGACTTGATGCGCGAGGAGCTGGCGTTGGAGCACCAGAAGCTGATTTTGGCCTTCATCCGCGGCACCATCGCGGACGGCGCGCCCATCGTGCCCATCTCGGCCCAGTTGAAGTACAACATCGACGCCGTCAACCAGATCATCTGCGACTACATCCCCGTGCCTCCACGTGATTTCATGGCCACGCCTCGCTTGATTGTCATCCGTTCGTTCGACGTCAACAAGCCCGGTGCCGAAATCGACGACTTGAAGGGTGGTGTTGCCGGTGGCTCTATCTTGAACGGTGTGTTCAAGATCGGAGACGAGATCGAGATCCGCCCCGGTATTGTCACCAAGGACGACAACGGCAAGATCCAGTGCAAGCCCATCTTCTCGCACATTGTGTCGCTCTTTGCCGAGCACAACGACCTTAAATTCGCTGTTCCCGGTGGTTTGATCGGTGTTGGTACCAAGGTCGACCCCACGTTGTGCCGTGCCGACCGTTTGGTGGGCCAGGTTGTGGGTGCCAGAGGCAACTTGCCTTCCATCTACACTGATATTGAGATCAACTTTTTCCTTTTGAGACGTCTTTTGGGTGTCAAGACTGAGGGTGCCAAGCAGGGTGCTAAGGTGCGCAACTTGGAGACGGGCGAGGTGTTGATGGTGAACATTGGCTCTACTGCCACCGGTGCCCGTGTTGTGGCGGTGAAGGCTGACATGGCCCGTTTGCAGTTGACGTCGCCTGCATGCACAGAGGTAAACGAGAAGATTGCCTTGTCGAGAAGAATCGAGAAGCACTGGCGGTTGATTGGCTGGGCCACCATCAAGAAGGGTACCACCTTGGACCCTGTGGCGTAGCTTCTCTTGTAATTATAGTCATTATACGCTGGGTGTGCAAAGTGTAGTACGATGTTCCATCCGTGGAAGTCACGGAGCGCGGAGTACAGTCAGATATGCCTGTGGAATGAGTCTGTGCTTTCATCTATAAATCCTAATTTTGACTCTCCCTCTCGTTTGAAGACGTCTCAACCTTGCCTTCACAATGCGCCTTGAGTCCTATAGCATATATGTACTCATCGCTTTTGATGAACTTGGGGAAAGAGTCTGCCTCCATGAGTCGGTAAATAGAGCGCTTGACCTTTTCAAAAATACGGAAAATTTCCTCCAACGATTCAAGCAAGGCGAGGGTTGAATTATCATCACTTCTTTTCGGTTTCGTTGCATGTTCGAAAGAACCATCCACTGGCGTACGTAAGTATGCTGTCACGTTGTAGTCGGGCAAGGCCTCATCGACACCAAAGCAAAGTCTTTTCATTACATCGCGGACTTCCTGTCTCAAACCGAAACTGATGTTGAGGTTGTATCGCGACTGCTCGTCCAAATAGGTTGAGAAGATGTGATATGCCATCGAGTAATGGGTGGTAGCCAACCTTTCGCACCTTTTTGCCAATTTCTCACGCCTGCTGCCCACACTACCGTTGTATTGCTTCAAGAGCTGGGACAATTGTCCCTTGGCATTTAGAAACTCGGAGAGCTGCAAATAAGCATCGATATTTTCCGAGCATCTTTCCTTTTCGAGATGCAGCTTGAATAGATATCTCATTCCCGGATCCAGCACCATTGCCATGAGGTTATCGTTCTCATGTTCAACAACCGAGTCTCGGACTTCTGTTTCTTCGGGGCTCAAGCTGAGTGAATCCGATGAATCGGCATGCCACATACAAGCACGCTCAGCAGCTTCGCTTAAGGTGTAGAAAGCGTTTCTGTCTGGCAGAAAATGAACGTAATCATCATTCACCGGCACAAGGAGATAATGCTTGACCATGAGAAAACCTATCTCAACAGCTTCACTGAGTGATTGCAAATTCGAACAGTCTAAAAGCCACTGGATCAAGGCTTTACCAGAAAAGCAGTTTCGAACAATGACTGTTCTATCCTTCAAGTTGAAAGTGCGGCTTTCGAACAAGCGCAAGCCGGAACAACACTCGTAGTATTGTATGTGAGCATCAGATTCTGGGTTTGAGAAATACTTGTGATAGAATGGACTGACCTTGGGCGTTGTTATGGAGCCATGCATGCTCACATCCAGAACGTTTTCATGCTCGAACATGTTATTCGCAGGTCCGGGTGTCTGGGCTGGAGACCACACATTGGGCTTTTTGCCCATCATCTTCCAGACAAGGATATATAGCAAATACTCCGAATACAATATTTTGTTTGTGGTGCCTGATCGATGGAATTGGAATAAGGACATAGTATTGAACTCTCCCTTGACCACCCCTGGCATTTTGTCTCTTCGCATGCCTATGCTTTTGCAAAAATTGTAGACCATGGCAGCACCCTTCGGTGTAATTTGTAACTGGGTGTTGTGCTTCATTTGGCAGGTAGTTCGTGACGACGGATCATGCAAAAGGTGCGCTTCAAAGAATTTATGCAAGAGAGAAAACCCAAGATCTGCTTCAATGGAGTAGGCGACAGTAGTTGTGACCACTTGCAGCTCTATATCAATACTCAAGGTCGTCATTGCTTTAACAGCCTCTTCAGGGCTAAAGGTGAAAGGGTGCAGTTTTCGAAAGACAGAACCTTTCGATTTCGATCGGCTCTCGAGCCTTAGCAGGATCACAAGAATAGCAAACACATCCATAAGTTGCCTGTCATGTAATTTGAATCCCGGGGCACTTCTCTTGGGCGGGCTGTTCACGAGCGAGGTGTGATCGGAAGCATTCATAAGGGCAGTCGAAAAACACGAATGTTCACCAGAGCATGGGACTTTCGCTCAGTTTATTATAGAAAGCACCTCACACATGGCGCCCGTTGCGGTAAGATGTTTCAAATCCACGCTTTCAAGCAGTCTTGAAACATTTATGCGTTATCGTCCTGCAGTTTACAATTTGGTAAATCGTTTGAACATGTTCAGTTCGTCCACCAAAGAACCCAATTCTGCAAGCGTGGTGTCGAGTTGGAGCATCTTGGAGTCGTCCAAGACCACTTCCTTGTACTTGTTGAGGTTGTTGTTGGCATTGACCTCGTTGTTGCTGGTGACGATATCGAAGAGTAGTCCTGTCCTGTATATGTATGCCCAGCTATCTCGGAGGATCTTAGGTGGGGCGATTCTGTGCGTTACCTTTATACCGGCCAAGATGACGTTGTCAATGTGTGAAGTTCCAGAGGAGAGTGTGGTTGCTTCTTTGTTGAACAGTTTCATCATGTTTTCGTACTCCTTGTATGCCAACATGAAGTTGACGTGCGGGGTGTCGAACTTTTCAATCCATCGAGCCGCCGCTATGACGAGCGCGATCTCGAAATTGGACATTGAAGCGATGATGGCCTCAATGCCTTTGCAGGAGGTATTCTTCATGTAGACTTCGAAATCTTTATCCCGCGGAAACGGGTTCTTCTCTGTGATGAGCGCAACTGGCAAAAGGCATCCGGTGTATACCTCGGGATAACTTTTAGTGGTGTAGAAGCTTCTATACACAATCTTCTTCAAGCTTGAAGGATATGTGTATAGGTTGGAGATGTGTGCGTTCCATTCTGCGGGGTACTGTGGGTCCGCGAAATCGTCATATCTTGATTCTGGAACAGTGAGCGCCAACTTTGCGTTGCTCCAGAAGGTACTTAGGTCAGGCGCACGATGGGTGGAGATGATGCGCTGGCTGAATCTGCTTCTTACTCGCTTCTCGAACAACTCACGAGTTGTGACCTGGGTGGTTACACCGATAATGCAAATGGGAACTTTGGAGCTCTGCGACAACTCAAAAAGATTGTAGAGAAGCGTGAGCTTGCCAGTAAGAGCGAACTTCTCGATCTCGTCAATGAGAAAGACCATGCGAATTGGCAGCTTATCCTGCTTTTCGCCGGTGTCCGTCTGCTGTAGTGTTATGAGTATGTTCGCAAAAGTATCGCTTATCGCTCTCTGCTCAAAAGTAGTATGTCCGTCCGAAGGCTTTGACAACTTGCTGTCCAATTGCCGGGCAACTTCTCGGATAGCTTTCTTGTCGTCGCCATGGAGCGATCCACTTAGACGAATCGTGATGAACTCGTGCTCGAACGTTTTGGACAATTCCAGAATGGCCCGTTCGACTATAAGCGTTTTGCCAGACGCGTGAGGTCCAACCAAAAGAGCGGTGTGGCCTTCAGAATGCCTGATAGTGTGATCGAGCAAGCGAAACACTTCGTTATACGGCTCCCACAATGTGGACTGGTCAAGAAGTGGGAATGAAAGACCGTTGAGCTGGCTCATTATAATGTCTTTCATGAGTCGGATATCTTCAGACAGCACCGTGCGCGAGCCCTCCTCGTTCCCATTGGCTTCTTCATCGCCCTCAATGGCGTTTTCATCGTTTCTCTTGAACCTTTCATTCTCATCCTCCCTTCCGTTCGTGGCACTTTCGTCGTCCATGCCGTTCGTGGCACTTTCATCGCCAGCTTCCCTTCCGTTCAGGGCACTTTCATCAGCGTTCCCATTATTGTGGGTTTTCTCGCCCTCACTGCCGTTTGAGTCGGCCCTGAGGTAGTTAGGTTCACTCAGACCCTCTACCGCCCCGTCAGCCACGAACTCAGGAGTCAAATGCAGTCTGATTTCTGCCAGGCCGGATTCGGGAACAAAAATATCATCGACTTCTTCTGTGTCGGAGTCGGGAACAAAGAGCAGTGGGCTCTCGCTGCCCTCGGCTTGGTCTTCCAATATCTGCAGCACTGCGTCGACAAACTCTTCGTCTGAGCTTATGTCTTTATGGAGAGCCTTCTGCGCATTCTTCACGTCGGCCTCACTCATAGGAATGAGCACAATCCTGCGTCTTTTCGTTGCCGCTTCATTCTTCCTCTGGAGCGACTTCATTAGTTCTTCCGTTCCGCCGAGTTTGATGACTCGTCTCTTCCTGGGCTTCGCCTCAGTTGCGTGTGACTGCTCGCTCAGGCTCGACCCCTCGATAGGGGTAGGGACCGGAAATGGCTTACGCGGCATGCGCACATTGAAGGTGTAGTTCAACTTTTGCAATTTCTGCTCTTTGTTGTGTTTTCGCTCAGACGCTAGACGCAGAAGAAACTTGTCGTGTTCTAGCTCTGTGGCCGAGTATTGCTTAATGGGGTTGAACTCCCCATCCAAATCCCTAAACTGGGACATTTGATTGTGGACGTGTAGTTAAATGTTGATGTCGCGACAGATGAATCTAACTAAATGCACCAAGAGCATTCCGATAGTTTTGTGGGTAAGTGATTCTAGAGCAATTGGATCGACGATTAGCGCTATGTAGATTCCTGTCAACCGGAATCTTCCTAAATTTTTATAGTAGGTACATGTAATATTTTTTGCTTGACTTTGGCAGAATCACGTTAAAAGGAGACATCAGAGAACAACTATCGGGGAACACTTTGAGACCAAGAACATCTTAAAAATGCCAATCGTTCAACACAATCAATCAAATAACTGCAACGCGTCTGGAAGAGCAGTTGGAGTGCTACATTGTCAATTCCTTCAATCCAATTGGTGGATAGAACATTAACCACGAGTAATGGCGATCCCTCCCTACTTCGCCGTGACTAAGCAACAGAATACACGCACTTCTCCATCTACGTTACTTCTCTCCACGTTACTGTCCAAAGTCGAGTTCAAGTCATTTTCTCCAAGTTCGGAGCACATTCATCCCCACACTACTCTGTTCGCAGTCGCACTTTCAAGTCTACAGCTCTTTCCCCTCCATCACCATGTCACACCAATTACCAGACTCGGTTGTCAAGCTCTTGAAGTCCAAGCGTTTTGTCCACTTGGCCACGTGCTTCGACAATGTCCCCCACGTATCGCTCATGAACTACACGTATCTCAACAAAGACTCGAGCCATTACATCATCATCTCCACGCCCAAAGACACCACCAAGTACAAGAACATCATTGCCAACCCCAATGTGTCGCTCTTGGTGCACGACTGGGTTGCGTCTGCGCCCACTCCCGGCGAGGAGCAGGGCAGACGCAGAAACTCGCTTTTCGAGCTTTTGGCAAGCATCAACAAGGCGGAGATCAGCAGTGTATCCGTGATGCTCAACGGAGAGGCTGCAGAGGTGCCTAAGGACGGCAGCGACTACGAGTTTTTGAAGTCGTTGCACTTGAACAACGGCTTCATCGACGAGGTCCAGGCGCAGAACTACATCACCAAGGACGACAACGCGTTGGTGATCATCACCATCAAGTCGTGCAAAGTGACGGACGCCAACGACAACGTGCAAGAGTATTAATGTATAGCAATGCAGAGTCCCAGTAGGCAAAAAAATGCCGGCCCCAGGAATCGAACCTGGGTTTGTTCGGCCACAACGAACTGTACTAACCACTATACGAGACCGGCTGAAGTTGAGAAAAAATGATGCGGCGGAAATAGACTTGAGGAATTTAAGCCAGCGACCAAGAAGGTCCTTAAAGCAGGTCCTGATCTCACTCATATATCATTGTGCAAATTTCATTTTTTAACAGTTTGACGACAGAAACGTCAATGAGCGAATGACGACCGTACTCGGATGGTCTTCGGCAGGCTGTAGGCCAGTTGAACCTCCTGCTCCGGCATTGCAAAGTAAGATTTACTATGAGCAATTCGGTATTGAACAGATTCGATCCCTAGACCGAACAATGAGCTCCTACACCGGCAACCTATGCGTGCAGCCGATACCTCCGGGCCAAGAGAAACAATGAAGTGCGGCCGCTCACCCGGAGCGCAATACATGGAGAGCTACGTTGCGTTTTGAATCTAGGGCCGAGAGCACACGAAGATCATTATATTGTATACATAGTACCTAGCACCAAAAGATAGCACCTAGAAGACAGCACCTAGAAGACAGCACCTAGAAGATAGTACCTAGAAGATGGCATCCAATGCGCAGCACATGCACAACGCCGCCAAGCAGCCCATCAAGCAACCCTCGTTGTTGTTGGACTTCTTCTGCTGCACGTAGTACTGCTGCTGAGGCTGCTGCTGGTAGTAACCTCCCTGTGGGGGACCCTGCTGGTAGCCCTGGGGTGGCCCCTGCTGGTAGCCTCCGTAACCGCCCTGGTTGTAACCCTGGTTGTAGCCGCCCTGGCCGTAACCTTGTTGCTGCTGGTAGTTGGGCTGCAGAGGAGGAACGTAGCCTCGGGACAGCTGCCCATTGGACCCTGGGGGCGGGTGCGATGGGGCCTTGGCGTCCCAGTTTGGAGGAGCGCCTGTGGGTGGGTTGTAGTTGGACATGGAGATTAGGTGGGGCGCAGATGTGGTGGGCGCAGAGATATATGGAGAGGGTAGCGGTCAAGGCTATGTGGAGAGAACCATGACACGCACCGAGCCCCGTGCAGGACATTGCCAGACCTATGCCTCCGAGTCTAATCGGGCAACTTACGGTGTGAGGGAAGGCGGGTCATAGGGCTACATAGAGGAAAGAAGAAATCGAACATTTTTTTTTTTTTAATTTCACCCTTAAGTTTCACAACCATGGTCATTTAGTTTGGGCTCGGTTCCCTGCAGAGTGCGAAAGATAGTCAATTTGTCTGACCTGGCACGTGAGCTCAGGTAGATGGAACTTTCGAGAGATGTCAGTCAGATAAGCAACGTATGGCCATTGGCCGAGCCATGGCATTTCTGGGCAGAGGTGAACTCAAGGGTAGAGTTCATCTCGATGATCTGGGATGTAGCGAGAGATCTCTCTAGTGAGGTGGCTAGCGAGGTGGCTAGCGAGGTGGCTAGTGCGGTGGCTACGAGGTGGCTCGTATTGTGGCCGATTACGACATCATATGCCAGGACCTCTACCTCACGCATAGGATACTCCACTACTAGGTTGCCGTTTCTGTATTGGCATGGGTACCATTCATCTGTCCATTGGCACAGGCCAACTCCAGCATTAGGTACTCTTCTTTCAATTGGGACAGTATCAAGCATAGGTTACCTGTTCATTCCGATTGGCTTGGGTTATCCATCTGTGATTGCATATATACTGTACTCAGACAAGATTACATGTTTCTGTCGATTGGAATATCCCTGTTCATTTATCGATTTACATAGGTGCTCTACACCCAGGCACAGCTTCCACGCCGATTGCATAGGTTCTCCACCCTCAGGCATCCGATATCCGTTCACCTATCGATTGGCAGAGGTTACCCGTACATCTATCAATTTGCGAGGTACGTGCATTGACTTTGGAACGGATACTCCGAACTTAGTTGCACAAAAACACTGACCCATAGTCACACAACATTCTGGCATAATTACACTACACTCTGGCATAGTCACACTCCACTCTGGCATAGTAACACTCCACTCTGGCATAGTTCCATTACAGTTTGGCAAAGGTCTGTTCTTATGTCGACTGGCACAGGTATCTACATTCGGGCAATACTTGCTCTACCCCAATATTAGGCATTCTACTCTCTTGTCGAGGTGCCATTCAGTTCGATTGGCATTTCCTATCTACTCAGGCTTATGGTATCTGTTCATTTGTTCGATAAAGATTTACCTGCTCACCAGGATTGGCATATGCTACGCTATTCTCAGGCAAACGCTACATCGTCATCGTCCGATTGACACACTAATGCTCAAGTTGCCTGTCATTTGTCCTATTGGCATACGTAATCTGGTCAACTGTCGTTGCAACAGCTACTCTGTTCTCAGGCAAGATTACCCCTTCGTCTGCGCTATTGACATACGGTTCTCTAGGGAATGGTTACCGTTCATCGGTCGATTGGCCTAGGTAACCTTTAATTATCCGATTAGCGCAGGTACTCTATACTCTATACTCAAGTAGAGGCAGACTGTCAGTACGACCTCATCCATCGGATTGGTATAGGTTCTTTACACTCAGCAGGTACTCTGCACTCAGCTAGTTTACCTGTAGAGGTTGATTGGTATAGTTCTCTTTGCTCAGGCACTACGGTCTCTATCAAGAAGTCCCGATTCCTTCTACTGCCATATGTCTTCCCTCGTTTCAGTCTAATGCACCAGAACGAAATCTTCGTATTTCCGTCGGAGTGTCGCGTGACTCACCGATAGAGCCCGTCAGCAGATTCTTGGCACAGGAATATTCTGCAGGCCCAAAGCAGACGTCCAATGGCCGGGATGCGCTATCGGTCGCGGCTGATACGCGGCACTTCCGCGACAATCAGTGTCACGGGCCGGAGCCACAGTGCCCATCGGCTTGTGTTAAAGCGCTAAAAAGTTCAGTGAGCGTAACCGGACCCGATGGGCTAGGTGCCCAGGGGCCTGAGATCTAAACATGCCGATTTCACCTCTTACCGAGTTGACGGATCCCGGGGACTATGTCCCGACAGATAAGGTAAAGCAACCAAAAATGCCGGCATTCTCTACGTGCAGACTGAAATGGCGAGATAGCGAGCACGGCCCGGCCCCCTAGCGCAAGGCGTAAGGTGGGCTAATTACCGCAGAGCCACAAGGTTTACCTCCAGTAAGTCCGACTGGCAAAATCCGACGGGATGTCAGCAGATGCGGCTTGCAAGCGACGCGGCAAATGCCTTAATTGAAGCATCGCACGTGACCTCATTTCCACAGTGCAGAATTTGCACTACGGGCATCAGTCCTGTCGCTGCGCTGAGGGGCTGAGTCTACAGGAGGTCAGGCAAGTTCACAGACTCTCTTTGTGCCCCCTAGGGGTGTATGTGCCCGTGATGTGCCCAACTGAGAATGCTGGCCAAGCCGGAGTTTTTCCGGCCGGGCTCTGCACGGCAAATCACTGGCTTGACGCAGCCAGGTGCAGGTTTCTTGGCGGCCCTTGCAGGCGCGAGCCACAGATATCCTGCAAGAGAAAGGTTGTGTGCTCGGGGCGTTTCCGTATCTTTGACAGAAGGTCACCGGGGATATATATAAGAGCCGGCCCGTATCTTGTGGTGCTTATCGGCATTTGACGCTTCGCTTTTTCCCACCGCCTTTGCATTTTTAGCCCTTCTTCCTTGCATTTCTGCCCTGTGCCTTGCTGCAAAATCGGATCTATGGCTGCATCTATTGTTCTGTCCTCCGAAAGCTCCAAGGAGAAGAAGGTGGAGGCCGTCACCTCGGTCAACATCGAGAAGGTGGAGTCCGAGCTCGAGCACGACGACTGGCTGTACCACGAGGGTAATGTGGAGGAGATGACCAACCTGCCCTACCCGGAGGTGAGAGCCTCCGTGTCGCTCGACATCGACTTGGACGTCAAGCTCAACCACTGGAGAACGTGGACGTTGACCATGTTGTTCGTGATTGTGTTTGCCGGCGTCAACCAGTTCTTCTCGTTGCGCTACCCCTCCATGTCCATCGGGTTCATCGTCGCCCAGGTGGTGTCGTACCCCATCGGAACGGTGCTTGCCAAGCTCCCCGACTACAAGCCCTCGTTCTTGCCCGAGTTCTTCCGCTTGAACCCCGGGCCCTACTCGCGCCAGGAGCACGGCTTGTTGACCATCGTGGTGTCGTTGACTGCATCGACATCCTACGCCATGAACATCTTGAATGCCCAGACCAACTTCTACATGATGGACGTGTCGGTGGGGTACCAGATCCTGTTGGTGTTCTCCACGCAGTTGTTGGGCTACGGTGTGGCCGGCTTGACCCGCCGCTGGATCGTGTACCCCGCGGCGATGATCTGGCCCCAGACCTTGATCACCACCTCGCTCTTCAACACCTTGCACACCACCAAGAGCGATGTAGTGGACAGAATGACGGCCAATGGCTGGACCATCTCGCGCTACCGCTTCTTCTGCTACGCAGGCATCTTCAGTTTCGCCTTCTACTGGCTCCCCGGCTACTTGTTCAAGGCGCTCTCGTACTTCAACTTCGTGTGCTGGATCTGGCCCAAGAACATCGTGGTCAACCAGCTCTTCGGCGTGCAGTCGGGGCTCGGCATCATCCCCATCTCGTTCGACTGGACCCAGGCCACCCAGGCCGCCGACACCTCGCCCTTGGCTACCCCAGCTTGGGTGTCTGCCAACACGTATGCGGCTGTGTTCTTCTTCTACATCCTCATCCAGCCCATCTTGTACTACACCAACACCTTGTACGCCAAGTACATGCCCATGATGTCCACCACCACCTACGACAACACTGCCACCAAGTACAACGTGTCGCGTGTGCTCGACGCAAACTTGGAGTTCGACTCCGCCGGCTACAAGTCGTACTCGCCCTTGTTCGTGCCCTTCTCGTACATGCTTTCGTACGCCCTCAACTTTGCCGCCGTGATCGCCATCTTCGTTCACTGCTACTTGTACCACGGCAAAGACATTGTGCAGAAGTTGCGTGACCAGAGACACGGCGGTGAGGACATCCACAAGCGCTTGATGAACAACTTCAAGGAGGCCCCCGACTGGTGGTACGCCATCTTGCTTGCCATCTCCATTGTGTTGGGCTTCGTCACCATCTGCTGCTATGAGACCCAGCTTCCATGGTGGGGTTTCATTGTTGCGTTGTTGATTGTCGCCGTCAACTTCATTCCCCAGGGTTTGTTGGAGGGTATCACCAACCAGCACGTCGGTCTCAACATCATCACCGAGATGGTGGCTGGTTACATCTGGCCCGGCAAGCCCATTGCCAACATGATGGTCAAGCTCTACGGTTTCATCCCCATGAGACAGGGCCTTGACTTCTCCAGAGACTTGAAGATCGCCCAGTACATGAAAATCCCTCCCAGACTCTTGTTTTTCACCCAGATTGTCGGCACGTTGGTGGCCGGCGTGGTGAACGTGGGCATTCAGCAGTGGATGAGATTCCACATCAAAGACGTCTGCAGCACCACGCAACCGGACGGTTTCACCTGTGCCAACGGTAGAACCATCTTCAACGCCTCTATCATCTGGGGTGCGGTTGGTCCCGCCAAGTTGTTCAGCCCGGGCCAGAGATACAACGGCTTCATGTACTTCTTCCTCATTGGGCTCATTGCGCCTTTCTTCACGTTCTACATGAAGAAGAAGTTCCCCAAGCACTGGTTGGGCAAGATGAACGCGCCTGTGTTCTTCACCGGTCCCGGCAACATTCCCCCCTCGACGGTGTACAACTACTCGTTGTACTTCATCATCTCGTACGGTTTCAACCACTACATCCGCAAGTGGTACCGTGCGTTCCACATCAAGTACAACTTCATTTTGGCCGCGGCCATTGATGCAGGTGTGTCTTCGTGTGCTGTGATCATTTTCCTCTGCGTGTCGTACCCTGTGGGTGCGCTTTCGTGGTGGGGTAACGAGGTGTACGACAACACCTACGATGGAGCCTATGAGAAGTTTTACACTTTGGCTGATGGAGAGACGTTTGGACCCAAGACATGGTAGTATCTGAGTATGCTTAATTAATATTTTTCGGAAAATCAATCTGTATTCCCGTTCGCCAAGTATGAACTAAGACGACCCAGGTTTGTAGATGTCTTTGCATCCATTCTGGAATATACACTCGGTCCGAGTTTTACATTGCCTAATTGAGAGGATGAAGTAAAAGCGTAGATAAAAATTTGCAAGCTGTGTGTAGGCGACGCTGCCGAGTTTTGCAATCGACACTGCCATGCCTTCTGAAGCCCACGGATTCTCCAAGAGTGAAACTTGCGTAGGACGTATAACGGAGCGTAATTGACCCGTCTGCCAAATTTGAACGAAATCCGAATCGTGTAGCCGGACTTAGACAGGGGTTCTCGCGCCACTACCAAACCACCACCACTAAGCAATCCCACACCAGTTCGATACCAGAACCTCGGACCCAAGTCCAAACTTCTCAAGCACATACTCAACCAATTTCAAGAGGTCTGGCCGTGTTTTGTAGCGTAGTGAAGTCGGCTGGGGAACACGGCTGCGTGCACGTGACCGCGCCGAGGGCTAGCCCTAGCCCGATACGGCAGGTGTGCTCAAGTGTTCAGCACAAAACGCGCAGAATCCACAAATCTGAGCACGCGCGCCTGCACCTTGCAAACCACCAAAAATTTTCACACCTCAATTCTCTCCACGCACTAGTTACGTACATCTTCTTTTCCCAAAATGTCTGACGTCGAGGAACAACAACAAATCGAGATCGAGGAGCCCGTTGTGCAGCAGCAGTTGCAGTTGGTTGAGTTGGCCACCCCCATCCCAGCTGACGTTCAGGCTGCCCAGCAGGAAATCAAGTTGTTCAACAAGTGGTCTTTCGAGGATGTTGAGGTCAAGGACATCTCCTTGGTCGACTACGTCCAGGTCAGATCCCCTGTGTTCGTGTCCCACACTGCCGGCAGATACGCCTCCAAGAGATTCAGAAAGGCTCAGTGCCCCATCATCGAGAGATTGACCAACTCCTTGATGATGAACGGTAGAAACAACGGTAAGAAGTTGAAGGCCGTCAGAATCGTCAAGCACGCTCTTGAGATCATCAACGTTGTCACCGAGCAGAACCCCTTGCAGGTTGTTGTCGACGCTGTTGTCAACTCTGGTGCCAGAGAGGACTCCACCAGAATCGGTTCTTCCGGTACCGTCAGAAGACAGGCTGTTGATGTTGCTCCTTTGAGAAGAGTCAACACCGCCGTGTCCTTGTTGACCATTGGTGCCAGAGAGTCTTCTTTCAGAAACGTCAAGACCATTGCTGAGTGCTTGGCCGAGGAGTTGATCAACGCTGCCAAGGGTTCTTCCACCTCTTACGCCATCAAGAAGAAGGACGAGTTGGAGAGAGTTGCCAAGTCCAACCGTTAATGTAGTGTATATTTCAAAGTCATTCTAATCGAGCATTTGTAGGCCACCGTCTCAGACTATGCGTTCTAAAATTGTGTATTTGCTGAGGGAGATACGACATGAAGAATGGAGCGGTACTGCCGGCCAGACTTGTCAAGTTCTCATACCCGTCACTCGGTGTTCTCACAAATGGTGAAGTGAAGATCTACACTAGTCATGTTGAATAGTGTAGTACGTAACAGTAGGTGTCCCGTCTATGGTAAGCATAAGCTCAAGCCACTCGTCATGGAAGTTCCATTACGTATCCCGGTTATGTCCATCTATGACACACTGTGTCCATCTATGGTGCGGTAGTGGCCATCTATGGTACGGTAGGCTATGGTACGGTAGTGTCCATCTACGTCTGCTATTGTGATGTTGAATGTTCATTAGGCTGTTCAATGTAATGTCCCGGTACGGCCTGGAGGCTGTCCGTATGCAATGATTAAATACTGGCTACACCCGGATGGGGTATAGCATGCGGATGACGAAGCACCATGGCGTCGCGGCCAAAAGGCGGTCGTACCGTTCGATACGCATGCGGAGCACGTCTTCTTCGTCTTCGTGTTTCGACGCAAGATCCTCGCGCCGAAGGTGCAAGCTGTGCCCACGCAACTGGGTCTCGGCCGCAGCGCGACGTTCTGTGAACTTCTGGCGCACGAGCCACTCGCGGTTGGTGAGAAGGAGCATGGCGGCGCCGAAGAAGAGGCACGCGGTGAAGATCTGCGCGTGGCGGTAGGTGGTGGTGCCGGAGCCCGACTTCAACTTGAGCGCAATCACCTCCGCGGGAAGACTGAACAACGACACGATGATGTTGAGCCCGCCCCACGCGGCCGGCAACTTGTCCTGGTGGCCCGTGTACAGCAACACGTCCGAGGCCAACGACTGGGCAAACAAGCTGCCCACGCCCACGGGCCCGCCCACCAACACGGCAAGCACAATGACGGTCGCGTACGAGTAGGCGTTGAGCCAGAGCGCCGAGAGCACGGTGCCGATGTACAAGCAGAGCGCACACGCGGTGTTGGTGCGGCCAAAGTAGTCGCCCACGTTGCCCATGCACGGACGGCCCACCGCTTGCATCGTGTTGAGCACCGCCAACACGTTGGACGCCTGCGTGTGGGTCAAGCCCACGGACGTGGCGTACGACGCGAGCGTGTAGAGCACGATGACGTAGCCCAACAAGCAGAGGCCGAACCACAAGCCGATCACCACCATGGGGTACGTGCCGAACACCGAGAAGTCGAACACCACGCGGGCGCTCAGCCGCACAAACGTCCACGTCAATGACGTGCTGTAGGGAACGTGCTTCTTGGCCCTCGGGCGCATGAACGTGGCCGCAAACACCGACGTGGCCAACGCGATGATGCCCACCGCGCGGAGCGCCCACTTCTGGTTGCCCGTGCGCTCGATGATGGCGTTCAACGCCAACGAGAACACAAGGCCGCCCAACCCCGCGCCCGACACCACGAGGCCCATGGCGGTGGCCTTGCGCTTGTCGAACCACGTGGCAATCACCAACGTGCCCGGAATGAACATGAACGAGAAGAAGAAGCCCGGCACCACGCCCTGGCAGATGAAGAGCTGCCAGAAGTGCGTGCACTCGGCCGCTAGAAAGTACCCGATGGTCTGCCCCGCGATCCCCACCAAGTGCACGGGCGTCTGGCCAAACACACGCACGGACAACGCCGTCACGGGCGCCAACACCTGCGCGAGGAACACCACCATGCCGCCCATCAACGCATACTCGTACATGGTGGTGCCCGGAAACAGGTCCAGCAGCAAGTAGTAGTTGAGAAACACACCGAACCCCGCGTTGGGGCCCCACGTCAGAAACACCATGAGCATCGCCAAGAGCGCCTGCCAGAACGCAAACTTGCCGTCGAGCGGGAAGTCGTCGTCGGCCGCCGAGGCCACCTTCTCCACGTCCGTCACCTGGGAGTCGGCCTCCATGTCGTCCGTGCGCTCCAAGCGCAGCTCCACCAAGTCGAGCTGCTGCACGAGCTGCTCCTCGGGCGCCTGCCTATTGCGGTAGTCGCTGTACTCGACGGTGTCGAGGTCGCGGTCATCGCGGATGGCCGAGAGGATGCGGCTGAGCTCCGACACGTTGGTCGAGTGCCGCGAGAGCGTCGCGCCGTCGCTGCCCTCGTGCAGAGCGGCCTCTAGCGGCTGCGGGCTGTACTGGTCGCGCAGATCTAGAGAAGCCATGCCGACACTCGGGGCAGCCGTTGGTCTTTATATACGCGATGACTAATCCCCGCACTGCAGGTTCGCAGCCGCACAGTTGCAGCCGGGTGCAACACACGCTCGATGACAAGTCCAATTCAACGTCACAAGGGTGACTAATACCACCAATAGAGATGAGTGTGAGAGCAACTGCGGCCCGTGCTATGCTGGGTGTTTAATTCTTGCGGAGTATTTCGGTGGGTGCAAATCGCAATCATGCACTTAGTGACTCAGTGGTCCCCACCGGAAGAAATCCGGCTATCCGTTGCGCTCGGCCGCGCTCAGCCGCACCAGCCACTTCTACGCCTCCACGCACCTCTACACCTCTTCTTCACCTCTCTTCACCTCACCTCCAACAATTCTACCTTCACCTCGACCTCACACAACTACCTTCGCACCTTCGCACAACTCTCCGCACGCTTCCTACTTCGTTTTCGTATCTTGCTTTCCGCAATGCACCGCTTGTTATTAGTTTCTGCATGCTGTGCACCGGCAGCTTATTAATGGTTCCGTTTCCTGTCTCTCGGCTCGGATGAACGGTCTCGAGCGATACCAATTGCACAATCAGTGCACCCAGCCATACACTTAAAGAGTAGCCATATACTTAAAGAGCAGCCATACACCTGGAGTGCTCAGGTGAATTGTTCAGATCATATCGCATGAACATTTGCATGATGTTTGGCCTATAGAGCTCTTGGGTGGCTCTTGGGTGGCTCTTGGGTGGCTCTTGGGTGGAGCTCTTGGGTGGTCGTGCGCGCACCGCACCATCATATCACCCACCGCTTGCCTCCTATCGCTACCATGTCTGGAGCGGCCGATTTCCTCACTAAAGGCATAGACCTTGTCCAGAAGGCAATTGACGCCGACACGGCCACGCGCTACGAAGAGGCCTACAAGCTCTACTACAATGGCTTGGACTACTTGATGTTGGCCTTGAAGTACGAGAAGAACCAGAAGTCCAAGGAGTTGATCAAGTCCAAGTTCACCGAGTACTTGACCCGCGCAGAGCAGTTGAAGGAGCACCTCGAGAAGCAGCTGGCCAAGGCCTCCAGCGCAGAGTCGTCCACGTCCGGCTCCACCAAGGCCAAGAAGTCCGGCGACGGCGACGACGACGACGCCGACACCAAGAAGCTCCGCGGCGCGTTGGCCGGCGCCATCTTGCTGGAGAAGCCCAACGTGCTGTGGAACGACATTGCCGGCTTGGACGCCGCCAAGGAGGCGTTGAAGGAGGCGGTGATCCTCCCGGTCAAGTTCCCCCAGTTGTTCACGGGCAACCGCAAACCCACGTCGGGCATCCTCTTGTACGGCCCCCCGGGCACGGGTAAGTCGTACCTTGCCAAGGCGGTGGCCACGGAGGCCAACTCCACGTTCTTCTCCGTCTCGTCGTCGGACCTCGTGTCCAAGTGGATGGGCGAGTCCGAGCGCTTGGTCAAGCAGCTCTTCACCATGGCGCGCGAGAACAAGCCGGCCATCATCTTCATCGACGAGGTGGACGCGCTCTGCGGCCCGCGCGGCGAGGGCGAGTCCGAGGCGTCGCGGCGCATCAAGACCGAGCTCTTGGTGCAGATGAACGGCGTGGGCAACGACAGCCAGGGCGTGTTGGTGCTCGGCGCCACCAACATCCCGTGGCAGTTGGACGCGGCGGTGCGCCGGCGGTTCGAGCGGCGTATCTACATTGCGTTGCCCGACGTGGAGGCGCGCAAGCGCATGTTCGAGTTGAACATCGGCGACGTGCTGTGCGAGTGCACCCAGCAGGACTTGCGTGCGTTGGCGGAGATGACCGACGGGTACTCGGGCCACGACGTGGCGGTGGTTGTGCGCGACGCGTTGATGCAGCCCATCCGCAAGATCCAGCAGGCCACACACTTCAAGCGCGTGGGCGACAAGCTAACGCCGTGCTCCCCGGGCGACGACGGCGCGGCCGAGATGAGCTGGCTCGACATCGGCACCGACGAGTTGATGGAGCCGGAGTTGACCATCAAGGACTTCATCAAGGCGGTCAAGAACAACAGGCCCACGGTGAACGCCCACGACATCCAGAACCACGTGCAGTTCACAGACGACTTTGGCCAGGAGGGCAACTAGCACGTCTAGTCACAGACAGGGCCACGAGCGATAGACACCATAGACCTCCCATAGCATGCCGCACTCTTAGAGCACCACGCACGGAATTACGCATCACGATGAGCCTCAGCATATAATGGATTACAGTATAGTTACAAAATGGCCGCAGCCTTTTCGACGTAGACCCATTGTCGTGCGACATCATCCACCGTCGTTCGCCTTTGACGTTGCATGTCCTCATGCTGTCGTCCGTGGTTCTATAGTCTAGCATCTTCTTCATCTCCGCGAAGGCGACCGCTCGCGCAACCGCCACGCAAACAAATCCTCCTCCTCCTCGACCGGCTGTTCTCTGCGTCCTTTGACCTTGTCGGCGAACAAGTCCTCCTCCTCTCTCTCCTCCCGAGCGTACTGGCCGCGTCCGCGTCCTTTGCGCGGTCTGGGCTTGGTGCGGTCCGGCTCGCCGTGTAGAAGGTAGTAGCGCGAGTACGCCGCGGCGTTCTTGACCTTTCTGTCCGACTGGAACGCCAGCCGCACGTACAACACCACGCTGCTCTCGTCCTCGTCCATCTCGTTCCGCTGCTGCTCCACGGTCTCCTTCTTCTGCTCAAACAAGTCCCTGTCCTCCTGCGGCGTGGCCAACTTCTCCAACTCTTTCAAGTACTTGTGGAGAGCAATCGACGGCGAGTACGGCTTCGCCTCTCTCTCTTGGATGATCTCGGACACGTACTCCTGCGTGAGCTCGCCCTCTGGCGCCATGACGGGGTCGCTGTTGGCGAAAATGGACAACTGGTCCAATGCAAGTTTGGCGTCTTCATGCGTCTTGAACACGACGTTCACCTTCAGGTCGTCGACCCACTGCACACGGAACGTATGTGGCGGGTCGTTGGGAACGAACTTGCCGTCCTCCTGGCGATAGTTGACGTAGTAGTCGACAAACGCCTTGATGTCGTCGGTGGACAAGTTGTCTACACCTTTGAGGTGAAGCGCCTCGGGGCGCAACGTCTCCGTGGTGCCGTTCACCGACACTTCCACCTGCTGGGCCTCGATCTTGGCCTGCTGGTCTTTTTCCTCGTCGATTGTGCGGGTCATGAACCCCCCGTAAGGTGCTGGGTCCATAGTTGTAGATGAGTTCGCACTCATGTACTTGCACCCACGTATTCACCATGAGCACATTTGCAGCGTAAGCAGCTTGCAGCGTAAGCATAACTTTGGCTACTGTTGAAAGAGCAAGCAGAAAATAACACGAGAGCAGTGGCAGTCAGAACTAAGGGTGTTGCTTTACATCAGTCAACAACGTTACTCCATAGCGCAAGTCCTATTGAACAGCTTAATGTAGTTTGATCTATGTATGATTTCATGTTCTGGAAGCAGTGATGTCGTCTTGCGTATTTCTCTTTGTTGTTGTTTTTTTATGTTAGTTTACAGTGCTGGGCAAAGGTGGTGGGCTACCTGAATGTTTGAGATATTTCATGTTGATGCCATATTCGGCGAATACTGCAAAATTGATGGTCATTCAATTACCCGAATGGCCACAAGGTTAGTTTCCGCTGACTATTGTATTCTGAGTTTACTTACGACTTGTATTCTAGCTATTGATATTCCGACCTTGTATGTATTTTGACTCCGACTAAGAGCCCAGATCGGTACCTCGACACCGTTCTGGTCACGTATGTCAAGTCTCAATTTCTATCCTGTAGATGCAGCCATGAATGCCCTGACCCACAAATCTATGTTTGCAATATGACAGGTCCACCCAAGACACCCAAGAAGTCATCTAAGAGTCCAGCAAGAGGTCCACCCAAGAGAACCCGCGGGGCCCACCCAGGAGGTCATCTAAAGAGTCCACCAAAACAGTGACCCTCCAGAGCGTGACACAAGAGAGTACTCAAGAGAGTATCGTTCCCATTGCTATGCATATCAATGGACGCTTGTAATCTCTTGACGGATCCATCACGCCGCCATTGAATGAGCTGAACTTCCCTTCTGAGCCCTAGGTCGATTGGCTCGAGCCACTGCGGCACTTGTCTCGCTTGTATTAATTAGATTTGGCCACGGTGGTTGGCCCCGGGCTTGGCCCGTTGCACTAGTTTTAGTTTGGTCTGCTCGCCTGTGGCCTAATCCGCCTTCGGCGTCGTCGCTTCCCGCACAAAGAGCACGTTGTTGCAGCGGATGAAGATCTCGCCCACGCTCCCCTCCTTCTTCTCGCCGTTCTCCGACACCACCTCCACCGTATCGTCCAAACGGAGGTTCATGTAGTTGTCGATGGCCACGAGCGTGCCCTTGTACTCCATGCGGTTCCACTTCAACCGGACCACCACCTGCTTGTTTATAAGCGTCTTCAAGAACGGCTTTGGGTTGATGGGCTGGAACGTTGACATGGTGCTGAAATTTAGTTCGCGCTCGATGAGACTCATGCCAGACCACCAGCACCTACCATACAACTCTATGTCGCCACCCAGTACATACCCAATTGGCCCAGTGGATCAACGCAGTACGTTCAATTATTCGGTCAACTTAGTCGATCAACCCAGTAGTTCAGTTGGTCCAGTTCGCCTTGGCTGTTCATCGATCTGCTGCTGGCACGAACGCATCAACAGATCAATATGTCTAGCATTGCTTCGAGATGTTCGTAGTGAAGCCAGATAGATAGCCTGATGGCATACTGCTACTATGTACCTCTTTCTTTCGCATTGCATGCGTCTCAGTATACACTTACGCGTCCTCGCTTCAACACTACTGTCTCCACCCTTCAACTTGCCCTCACCTCTCTTTCTCCCTCTTTCTCCTCTCCCTCTCCCTCTCCCTCTCCTTCACCTCTTCCTCTCCATCACACTCTCCTTACTCCTTCCCTCTATCGCGTGCGCCTACTGTCGTCGCTCGCTTGCCTGGTCTTGTCTCTCTTCCTGCGTGGAACAACTACACCATGTTGCCAGCTGTTGTTGTCGCCGGCGCCGCCCTCCGCGTCATCGCCCCTACGGTGCTCCCCCACCTTACGGAGGCCCTTGCCTCCACGGTCGAGGTCTCTACTCCCGTCGACTCGTGGCGCTCGCTCCAGGAAGCGTTCTTCTACCTCGACCACGGAATCGACGTGTACGACGGGTCTATGGTGCACCACCCGCCGTTGTTTGTGGCTGTGATGAAGGCGCTCCATGACGCCGTTCCGGCGCAGTACGTGAATGTGCTTTTTGCGTTGTTGTTCGCCGCTGTCGATGTGGGCGTGGCGGTCAAGCTCGTCAAGTTGAACGAGTGGTACAACACGCATCACTCGAACAAGGTCGGCCGCACGTTGGTGCCGGTGAGCGCAGGCGTCATCGCCGCGTTCTACCTCTTCAACCCGCTCGTGCTCTTGACCAACTGGGCGCACTCGTCGCTGGTGTTCACCTACTTCTTGCTTGTCGAGCTGTTGGTGCAGGTGTTGGTGGACGCCAACGTGTACCGCGGCGCCATCGCGTTGGCCGTGGCCGCCTACTTGTCGGTGTACCCCGTGTTTCTTGTGGTTCCGTACTTGGCGTTGGCGTATGCTGTTGCACCCAAGAAGGACTGGACGGTCCAGTTCATGCGCGCGCTGGCGGTGTTCGTTGTGTCGCTCGCGGCGTTGCTTCTGATCTCGTTTGCGTTGACCGCGCTGCCGGACTTCCTCACCCAGTGCTACTGGTCGGTGTTGGTATTCGCCAAGAAGACGCCCAACTTGGGCCTCTGGTGGTATATCTTCACGGAGATGTTCGAGTTCTTCACGCCGTTGTACCAGTGCATCTTCAACTTGTATAGCTTCGTGTTCGTGTTGCCGTTGACGCTCCGCTTCTTCGAGCACGCGTCGGACCGCCGCCTCGGCGACTCGTTCTTGGCCTTCTTCCTCTCCTACTTGTGGTTGTCGTTCTCCAAGGGCTACCCCATCATCGGCGACCTCGGCTTCGCCATCTCGATGGCGCCAATCTTCGCCAACACCGTGATTCCGCACGCGAAGTTCTTATCCGTCACCGCTTTGACCCTCATCACTTGCTTGCTTTTGTCCCCGATCTTCTACTACTGTTGGATAGTCCTCGGCAACGGCAACAGCAACTTCTTCTACAGCATGAGTCTCATCTGGGGCGGAGTGCACGTCCTCATATTTCTTGACTTCATATGGGGGAGACTCGTGTTCGATTTCGTCGAAGTGAATGACGTGAAGGATCCTGCCAAGCTTCGTTTGACGCAGATCTAACCGCATCCTCATAGACTTATTCATATGTCCAAGGAATGGATCCAACTATGTCCCAAGGAATTGTGCTAACTGCTAAATGTCTAACTGTGGGTGCAAAATACATCCTGCATATGAAACATCACTCCCTGTCCACCGTCTCCTTGTGGCCGTATTGGTCATCCAACCGAAACTAGAGATCCCATTGCATCTAGCGTCCCGACACCCCTTCGTCTCGCTAATTGCCAGGCTTTAGCACAAGGTGGTCTGTACGCGTATCCCGCGCACGTGACCCACAGCCAATCACCGGCAACAAATTTCGCATTTCCACCTCAGCAAAAAAAATCATCCTACAACCAACTCCAACTACTCAACCATGTTGTCCCGTGTTTCCGCTCGTGCATACAGCACCGCCCCCGTGAAATTGGTCTCCAGAGAGGCTCCGGGCAAGTTGTCCACGCTCTCCGTGGTTGTCAACAACGCTGGTTCCAAGACTGGCAAGGCCGGTGTCCCTCACTTGTTGTCTAAGTTCGGCTTCCTTAACACCGAGGTCAAGTCCGCCTTGAGATTCACCAGAGAGTCCGAGTTGCTCGGTGGTACCTTCACCAACTACGTCACCAGAGACGCCATTGTGTTGTCCACTAGCTTCTTGAAGGAGGACTTGCCTTACTACGTGGAGGCTTTGGGCAACACCTTGGCCAAGCCTTCGTTTAGACCATTCGAGTTCACCGAGACCGTGTTGCCTGTCGCCAAGTACGAGTCCGAGGCTGCGCTCGCCGACAACGCCTTCGTTGCTCTCGAAGCCTTGCACGAGATCTCCTTCAGAAGAGGTTTGGGTAACCCATTGTACCACACCTCCGCCAACAAGGTGACGTTGGACGACGTGACCGAGTACGCCTCCTCCGCCTACACTTCCGGCAACGTGTCCATCTTTGCCTCTGGTGTCAACGAGTCCGACTTGGCCGGCTTCGTCGCCGAGTCTGCATTTGCCGACTTGCCTGCTGGCTCCCTCTCTGCTCCTGCCGTCTCCACCCACACTGGCAAGGAGGCTAGAGTTTCCAAGGCTGGCCCTTCCTTCGCTGCCGTCGCTGTTCCAGTGGCCAAGGCCGACTTTGCCAAGTACGAGGTTTTGGCCGCCGCTCTCGGCACGTCCGTGTTGCCAGGCGTTGCCTCGCCCTTGTCCAAGATCCCTGGCGCTGACTCCAAGTTGTACAAGTACCAGGACGCCGGCTTGTTCGTCGTTTCTGTGTCCGGCTCTGACGCTTCTGCGGTTGCGTCCGGTATCAAGGCTGCCAAGAAGGCCGCCGAGGGTGTCTCCGCCAGCGCGTTGTCTGATGCCACCAAGGCCGCCGAGTTGTCTGTGGCCTTGCAGGAATCTTTCGAGTTCCCACACAGCATCAGCATCTCCGCCGACAGTGGGAAGGGTGCTAAGTTGGGTGCTTTCAACTACGTCGCTGTGGGTAACACTGACGTCTTGCCATTTGCTGACGAGTTGTAAACCTAATTGAGCATATTCCACGACTAGAGGCTGCTATTGCATGACGTTATTTCTATAAGCATAAAAGGATTTGAGAGTACGTGTAGCACGCACAATTCATTAAACACAATCTTTACTATTTTGGTAATTCGTCACGTGACTTAATCAGATGTTCACGAAGTTTGGAGCAAATCCGTGTACAGCCAAGGACTCAAATCGAACGCGATTACGATAGCAGCAAGTAACGGCGGGACGGTTAATGACGGTGGTAAGATCATTGAAACAGCTGCAATTGGCGAGGTGTGGGTCGGTGGAAGAGGCATCGGCCTGCATAGACTTCTCATCTTGAAAACTCAAATCATCTACTCCAACAACAACAATGTCCGACGTTGAAGAGGCATACAACGAGGCTCCCGAAAACTTCGATGATTTCGAAATGCCAGACCACTTCTCGGACAACGAGTTTGCCGACCCGGAGCCCGTGGCCGCCCAGAACGGCCAGGACACCGAGATGAAGGCGGAGGACGGCAGAACCATCGTGAACGGCGGCTTCAGCGAAGCAGACGCCCAGGTCCGCGTGAAGACCGCCAAGGAGTTGTCCATCCCCAAGGAGGACAGAACCACCACCCCATACATGACCAAATACGAGCGTGCTAGAGTGCTCGGCACGAGAGCGTTGCAGATCTCGTTGAACGCACCTGTGTTGGTGGACATTGAGGGTGAGACGGACCCTCTACAGATTGCCATGAAGGAGTTGGCCCAAAGGAAGATCCCGTTGGTCATCAGAAGATACTTGCCGGACGGGTCGTACGAGGATTGGGGTTGCGACGAGTTGATCATTGACCACTAGTGTAGAATAGTCATAAAGGAAAGGAACACAAGAGTCATGTAGAGGCACACTAGTGTAGAATGGTCAGAAAAGAAGGAACACACAATGTAGAGAGTGACTCAATTTATAGGTGGTTCATTATCAACTTTGATTCCGCCAAAGGTAGTTACATCGTAGTACCATATCATCCCATTGAATATGGTGCATTTCATTAGCGGATGAGTGTCTTCTCGTTCATGTTTCTACGTCCCGTTCCTCGCTGGACGTGTTCACTCGATGTACGCATCGATCCACTGGGACGCGTTAAATAGCTTCTTCCCGTCCATCTGCTCCTTCACAAAGCCCTTTGTGAGCCCGTCAAAGGCGTTGCGCGACAACCTGTGGTCGCCCGAGCCGATCTCGCCAAGCTGCACCGAGCAGCACGCCTCCTTCAACTCGTCGAAGTCCACCACAAGAGTGTGCTTGTTTTCCTCCGTAGTGAACACCTTCAACGCGTTTGCGATGGTCGTCTTGTCGTCCAACTTGGCCAACTCGCCGGCGATTATGTTGGAGAATTGGGCGAACGTCACCAGCTCGTTGCCGCCTAGCATGGTGTCCATCACCGCCTGCGAGGGCAACTCGAGCCCGAGTGTTTTGTGCACGTTGACCAAGTCTGACGCGGAGATGGCGCCGTCTTTGGAGTCGCTGTCGATCAACGTGAACGCGTTTCTGACCTGAGCCTTCTGCTCGTTCGATAAGGCGAGAAGCGTCATGACAATATTATGTGAAATGTATGCTCAGTACGTAGTATAGTATGTACCGCGTTGTTAGATACGCGTGTTAGTACTGCAGTGATGTTGTACTAGTAGTGAGGTACTAGTAGCGATGTGTACTAGTAGTGGTGTACTAGTAGTGGTGTACTAGTAGTGGTGTACTAGTAGGGATGTGTACTAGTAGTGAAGTTGCACTGGTATAGTGTATGTTAGTACCAGAGCGGTGTCGAATAATGTAGACAGTGCGATGAGTGTGGTCCAGATCTTCGTAATTGCTATTGTAGCAGCGGCTCAACTATCGAGTATTGGTTTAGTACGGTAGTGTAGTGACTAGTACCGTGTAGGTGTATGTGGTGATGTAACGAGCGTGTGGTGATGTAACGAGCGTGGGAATGTATACTGAGAGTGAGAAGGTGGTCTAGTGTGCGGCTGCAGGAGTAAACAAACCACACGTACCGCCTACTAGCGCCAGCAACCTCAAGAAGGTAATAGCCCCAAGCACCACACGCAAAATTGCCACCCAAAGGTGCAAAAAATATCGCTGCAGCATAAATAGAGCCCGTTCCCCTTAGAACGCGCGGCTGCATGAGCCTCCACATAAACCTACACACTACATGGAAGAGGGCACGCTCTACAACCAGCCCGTGGTGATCGACAACGGGTCCGGCAACATCAAGGCCGGGTTCGCGGGCGAGGAGAAGCCGAAGAGCTACGCGCCGTCGCTCGTGGGCCGCCCCAAGTACCAGAAGATCATGGCCGGCCTGCTGTTGTCGGCGATCGAAGAGTCGGTGCTGAAGTACAACAACAGCGAGGCGTACGTGGGCGCGGTGGCGCAGCAGAACCGCGGCTTGATGCGCCTAGCGCACCCGCTCGAGCACGGCGTGGTGACTAACTGGGACGACATGGAGCGCGTGTGGCACCACACGTACGCCAAGGACCTCAAGACGGCGCCCGAGGACCACCCGCTCCTCATCACCGAGGCGCCGCTCAACCCGCGCGCCAACCGCGACCACATGTGCCAGATCATGTTCGAGACGTTCAACGTGCCGTGCATGTACGTGTCGGTACAGGCGGTGTTGGCGCTCTACGCGTCGGGGCGCACCACCGGCGTGGTGCTCGACAGCGGCGACGGCGTCAGCCACATCGTGCCCGTGTACGACGGGTTCTCGTTGCCCACGTCCATCAGGCGCATGGACGTGGCGGGCCGCGACGTGACCGAGCACTTGGCGTTCAACATCCGCCGCATGTCGGGCATTGCGCTCCAGTCGAGCTCCGAGTTGGACATTGCGCGCGCCATCAAGGAGCGCTGCTGCTACGTGTCCAAGGACCCGGTGCGCGACGAGAAGTTGTACAGCGGCGTGTCGTACTCGCACTACTTGGCCCAGGCGCCCGCGGGCACCAACCACGACGGAACGGGGCTCTTCTCCACGTACAAGCTCCCCGACGGCCACACGTTGAACTTGGGCGTGGAGCAGTTCCGTGCGCCGGAAATCTTGTTCAACCCGCAGCTCATTGGCGACGAGTCCCCGGGCATCCACGAGCTCACCGCGCTCGCCATCTCCAAAACAGACCTCGACTTGCGCCCCACGCTCTACCAAAACATCATCTTGTCCGGCGGCACCACGTTGTTCCGCAACTTCGGCGACCGCTTGATCTCCGAGTTGAAGAGCTCCCAGTACACACAGAACACGTCCATCTGGGGCTCCAAGGTCAACACCGCGAAAGAGACGCGCATGAAGATCAAGATCTACGCTCCCCCTGAAAGAAAGTACAGCACATGGATCGGCGGCTCCATTTTGGCCGGCCTTTCCACGTTCAGAAAAATGTGGGTCACGTCCCAGGAGTACGCAGACGACCCGGATATTGTGCATCGCAAGTGCATGTAGGCCGCCAATCACTTGATGCCCATTTAAAATTGCAATCTACACCGCAACGTGCAATCTACACCGCGCCAATGTGTCTGCTCTATGCTTCATTATCGTTATTATGGCCTTGGCTCAGATACAGTAGTATCTGTCGCCAAAGTCGCCCAATCCGGGCACAATGTACTTGTCGTCGTCCAACTTCTCGTCAATGCCTCCTGTGATGATTCTGACATCGGGGTATTTCTCGTGGAATGCCTCAATGCCCTCGGGCGCAGCCAACAAGTTCAAAAAGAAAATGCGGTCCGCCTTGACGCCTCTTGAAAGGAGAACCTCTACCGCCATCATGGCACTGCCACCGGTGGCCAACATGGGGTCCAACAAGAACACATATCTCTCGGAGATGTCCTCGGGCAACTTCTCATAGAACAACTTGGGCAAGGCGGTCTCCTCGTCCCTCTGGATTAAGATCTTGCCGATTCTGACCGATCTACAGCAGTCTCTCAACCCCATCTCCATTGACTCACCAGCACGAACAATAGACACTCCGCAGATTTTGCCCAAAAAGCGCGCTCCCTTGTATTCATGCCCGCCATGGCACTTGATGATGGCATCTTCAACGGGCAACTGGTTCAAACCCTCCTCCACTAAAAGTCTGATGATTCTGTCCGAGTAGAAGACAAAGTCACCTCTCTTTGTGGTTTGGTCCCTGATGATAGAGTACAACCCAATGAGCTGGTTTGTCTGGGGCAATAAGATGACGTTTTTGCTCACTTCGTTTGACATGGGGAGATGCGGTCTGACTTTTTTTGCTCGTAATCGCACAAGATTAGGCAGGATATTGAGCCGCTCTCTTGAAACCAAAACGGATCCTACTACTACGGACCCATAGACAATGGAATTAGAACAAACATTTTCATGAAGGACTTTTGGGTAGCCATTTTCCATTTTGCTCTTGTTCTTTTTAAGCTACTTCTATTAATTTGACATGCGGGGTTAGCACTGGCTAACTTACGATGTTCTCAACCAAGCTGAATAGCTCAACTAATATTTCTTTTTATGATTGAGCTTCCGTTCTTTGATTTCCTTAATTGAACTGAGCTATCGCTGATCTATCTTTTCGACACCTGTGAGTCTTCTTATAGAGTGGTCTCGCCTTAGCAGTCTACATCTCCGAATTCAGCTGATGCTGGTATTGTCCAACTCATCGTATGCCTTGTGCTATTGTACATAGAACTACTGTTGGTCCACAACAAATGGATTCTCGATGCTTTCCATTCCCTCCAAAGGAGAGAGCGTCAACATCTGAGGACCCCTGACCACCACCGTGCCCAAGGATCTCGTGCTATCCGTCAATATCGAGTCATCCTCGGGGTCTCTGAGCGTCTCAACAACGTCCTCCAACACCAAGTTCATCAACTGGTCGTAACCCTTCAACACGCCCACAACCAGTCTCCCGCCGATAAACTTGACCAGCACTTTCTGGTCGTAGTACTTTTTCAACTCCAAGATAGCCTCCTTCTTTGGCCTGTCCTGTCTAGGCGCTTGTGTGGATCTTCTATCTCTGTCGTATCTGTCATTTCTGTCATATCTGTCGTTTCTGTCGTTTCTGTCTCCCCTTCTGTCCGGATTTCCGCCCCTATTCCTATTGTGAAAGTTACGACCTTTCTGATTAGTTAGTATCAGTCCGAACTGTGGATGCTGGAGTTGCTGGTACGTACGTTTTCCATGGTTGTAGTTTATGTTGAAGATTTCGCATTAACTACAGGCTCCTACACTGAAGACGTTACGAAAACTCTACTGAATTGTGCATCGTGCTCACAATTGAAGTCTAAAAAAGCAAAGCAAAAGAAAACACTCACAATGGATATCCCAGTCTACTTCACCTCGGATCTCGTATCCACAGAGAAGCGCATCTCGCCACAGTGGTCAATAGCTTACCTCAAACAGAAGCTCGAGCCCGTGACTGGCATCCTGCCCTCGTTCCAACTCCTCCAGTACTACCCTGAACGGGCCAGCAACAATTTTGTTGAGATCAAGCCTGACAACGAAGAGACGACCACTGTGGCAGATATTGGCATTACCGCGTTCAGCAGAATCCACGTTGAGGACAAGGACCCAGACTCCATACTCGGAGAGCTCAAGGAAGAGTCTGACGTACATTTTGATCTCTCGCCGGAGGAGTATGCAAAGAGAAGCGACACGGTGTTGCAGTGGAAAAAAGACAAGCAGCTTGGACGGTTTGACCCGCAGTTCCACGAGAAGAAGAGCCGGCTCCAAGAGGAGAGCGAGCTCAAAGCAGCAACCATCTCTGTTGGGAACAGGTGCAGAATAATCAATATCGAGGGCGAGAGAAGGGGCGTGGTGAAGTTCGTGGGTAAGATAGTACAGTTGGACGGTGGGGAGAACCCGTGGGTCGGCATCGAGTTCGACGAGCCCGTGGGCAAGAACGACGGCCTGATTGGCGAATTACGCTTGTTCGAGGCGAGACACAACCACGGAAGTTTTGTCCGCCCGAACCGAGTTGAGGTTGGCGACTTTCCCGAGTTGGACCCCTTCGACGACGACGAGATCTAGGACCCACCACTGAGACCAATAGAGGGCCCGAAATATCTGGTCCGCATACAATTCGAGCTACAGTGTTGGCTTGGGATCCAATGGGCGCCGAGCTTCGTTGGGCTTGGGATTACGCATTCTACGCGTGTGAATCTGTTCATTACGCTGGGTTAGAATGAGCACATTATCGCAGCTGAACGGGCGAGCCAAGGTATGGCATGGAGTACTTGGTTGTAGGCGTAACCCAGTATCAGGCTGCAATCACTACAGAACGAGACAGCCTCCTGTCCGCTTTAAGCAGATAGTCCTCATTTCGGTGAACTCGAGAGAATTACAAAATAGTACCTTGCTCCAGCTTCCCTCTGTGTAGACTTGCATCTTTCTAGCGCATTACAAATTACTGGTGAATCAGTGGAATCGCCGGATAAGAATATTCTGCAGTCCACTGAAAAACCAACCTCACCACAACATGGAGAACCCGGCAGCGCCATTAGACTTCATCTACGAGTATGTCGACAAGGACACATTCAAGAAATACTTCCGGTTGGTCATCATCGTCTGCATCTACGTTTTCGTGAGAGGTTACTACTCCACGTACGCCAAGCAGAGGCAAATTCGCCGCCAACTTGATTTGGACAGCAAGGAGAAGGAGAGGGCGGCCAGCAAGGAAGCAAGCTTGGACGACGCCAAGAAGGAGTTGGAAGATGTGGATGAAAAGAACCTGGGTTTCGGCTGGGGCAAGGCCACGAGAAGAAAGGTCAAGACCCAAGAGAAGGTGATGCAGATCACGGAGGAGGAGGTCCGCAAGCGCAAGCAGACTGCGTACGATGCCGCCGAGGACCACGACATTGATCATCTCTTGGAGTAGATGACATTCACATGTCGCAGGCCCCACTACCCGACTATGGACCACTATGGACCCGACTATGGACCGACTAGGGCCCGACTATGGATGCGGGCCAAGGGCCGAACAGGTTACTCGAAGTGACAAGCAAAGAAAGACGAAGACGAAGTTGGAGCCAGGCAAAATTGGAGTCGGATATATAGCAGAAGTTACTGCAATTGACCTGTTGGACTGACCTGGACAGTACCGACCGGTGAGCCACTTGTTTTATACAGCACAATAAATGACTAGAGTCGTTTATAATTTGGTAGTTGGGTCATCGCAGCTGTTCTTGCAAGGTGCTGGGCGAGGATATGTTGCACTAGAGGTCAAACAAGACCCAGTAGACCCAGTAGGCCTAGTGTGAGACAATGTGAATGGACAGTCATACGTTGTTGCCAAGCACTAGGTTACATATGCGATTCGCTTACCAATTCGCTTACATAGAAACACGAATGGCTCGAGGTAGACTCGTCCAGCCCAGTTCTTGCGCCGCTTCTTCGCTATCTATGGTGACCTTGGACCTCAAATGGATGAGTGATTGTACTTGAGGATCAAGGCTCCTGAATTAATGGATAGGTATACCGAATCTCAACTTGAACGTGAAGTCCTGAATTCGTGAGAGGAGTTTACCAGGCGCTTCGTGAGTTACCCATTCGAACCTACTGCGACGCCAGTGCGAATACAGAGTCGCATGGATGTAGGTGATCCACACTTCTGGGCAATCCAATTTCTAGGCCTGAGCAGTAACGAGCATTAAAGTAACTTTAAGGTAACTTAAGGGTGGACAGTACCATATCGTGCATCCGAGGCGATGACGCAATTGGTCTGTCCTTCCCCCGCGATATTGCATCCATATGATGGGTGCGAAGACGAGCAGCAAACAGAGTATTACAAACATTGCGAGAGCCAATTAGCCCATTTCCCATTCTCACGATCCAAATCACTCGAATGCATCTCTAGCCTTAGCATCTATACCTAATCGATGGTGGAGGGTGGTGATCCAGCGATGAGCCCCATCTCGCCTGCACACCGCGAAGATCGAAAATTTCAACTACACCTACTCAACATGGCCGGCGACCCGTTTCTCTCGGACCCCTCCAAGAAAAGAAAAAGGGCCCCCAAGCCCACGCACACCACCAAGAAGCTGCGTGCAGCCCCCGCGGCCTCGAAGGACGCAGAAATCTCGAGCGACGAGTCCGCCACCTCTGGCGATGAAGCTCCCTACGAGCGCGAGGACGGCCACATCTCGTCCGACGAGGAGTTTGAGCAGGAGTCCGCCGCGGACAAGCGGCGCCGGCTCGCCAAGCAGTACTTGGAGAACTTGAAGGCGCACCAGGGCACGGACGGCGACTACGATGCGCAGGAGTTGGACGACGACATTGTGGGCCGGCGGTTGGCCGAGGACGTGGCCGAAAACAGGGGCCACGTGTACAAGTTCTTTGCGGAGCGCGTGCAGCCGCAGCTCGAGGCCGTGCGCCGCAGCGGCGCCCGCGTGGGCCTGCGCAACTTGACGGCGGTGGCCGTGCGCTACCCCTACGCGTACACGGTAGCCAAGGACATGGAGTTGATCAAGTGGCGGCTCGGCAGCAACGGCAAGCCCGCGCGCGTGCGCCACAGCCGCGGCGGGCCCCGCCACGCGGCGCTCAACCGCACCAACCCCGCCGCCAACCACCACTGCGACCAGATCAACACCGTCGCGGTGTCGCCCGACGGCAAGTACGTGGTCACGGGCGGCAGCGACGCGCGGCTCATCATCTGGGCCGCCGAGAGCTTGGCGTGCCTCAAGGTGATGGAGACCCGTGCGGCGGTGAACGCCGTGGCGTTCCGCCGGGGCACCGACCAGTTGTACGCGGCGTGCGCGGACTTGCGCATCCGCACGTTCAGCATCAACCAGTTTGCGCAGTTGGAGATTCTCTACGGCCACCAGGACAACATCACGGACATTGCGGCGTTGGCGCGCGAGCTGTGCGTGTCGGTGGGGCTGCGCGACAAGACCGCCATGTACTGGAAGATCGCCGAGGAGCTGCGCCTCACGTTCCGCGGAGGCGACGGCGACAAGCGCCGCCGCGACGACGAGTCCACGCCGTTCCACGCGGAGGGCCTGATCGAGGCGGTCACCATGGTGGACGAGTCGCACTTTGTCACGGGCCTGGACAACGGCACGCTTGCGTTGTGGGCGCTCTCCAAGAAGAAGCCGTTGCACACGGTGCGCGTGGCGCACGGGCTTCCGCCGGCAGCGGACCCGGGCCGGGCCAGCGCCGAGGCCAACGAGGCCGTGGCCGTGCGCCAGGTGCCTCCGCCCCAACCGTACTGGATCACCGCGGTGTACGCGGTGCCGTACAGCGACCTCTTTGTGAGCGGGTCGTACAGCGGCGACGTGCGGGTGTGGCGCGTGGACCGCGAGCTGTTCCGGGCGTTTTCGCTTGTGGGCTCGCTCGAGGTGAAGGGGTGCGTGGTGGGCATCGACGGCGCCGAGACCGACGGCAAGTTGGTGCTTGCCGTGGCCACCAGCAAGGAGCACCGGCTCGGCCGCTGGCTTCGCGTGGAGGGCCGCAATGCGTTGACCACGTTGACGTTTGACATAGCATAGCATAATACAGGGACGGACGAGCGGGTGTAGGTACCAGGACGATGCCAGGACGATGCCAGGACAGGAAAGAGAGGTATATTTTGGAGTCTGTCGTACTAGGTAGGCGATATTGACTCCAGGATCCGAGTGGTGGCAGACAGACATGAATGCTGGTAGCGGCTATGAAGGCAGAGGTAATGTAAGTGAGAGCATGAAAGAGGAATGGAAGTAGAAGAAAGAAGGGAAGTCAAAGTATAGGAATGTAAGTATAGGAATGTGAGTAGTGGGAAATGTGAGCTGTCTAGGTTGCAGAGAGTTGGTAGTGATATGAGACTGCTGGTGTTCTGTGATGGTCACTTCGGTCACTCACAGTGGGCTCTACATCTAGTGATACTCTCCAGGTGGTCTGAATGGCCGTGGCCGTCGTGTATGCATTAAAAGGCGGCCTCGTCGTCGCCGTCGTCGCCCATGTCGTCGTCACCACCGTCAAAGTACTTTTCCGCGTTGTAGTCGTCGTCGTCCTCCTCCTCAAACTCGTCGTCGAAGTCCTCCTCCTCCACCTCGTCGTCGTTGTTCTGCGTGGGGTCTGCGTCGAGGTCCTCCGCCAACGTCTTCAACTTCTCCAACATCGCCTGACCAACGTCCTCGGGCTGCGAGCTCTCGTAGTGCGCCAACCCGCCGTCCGCCTTGTACGACGAGAGCAAGAGCTTCTTCTTCTTTTTCGTGATGCCCATGACCGAGTAGAGCTCCTCGGGGAAGAACTCGAGCTGGTACGGGTGCTCGTCGATGGACCGTCCCACCTTCTTGACCTTCTTGTAGCGGTCCGAGTACCGCTGGATGGCATCCGGTGCCACGGTCAGCGTCTCCTCTTCGGGGTCGCCCGTGCAAAACGGCCCGTCGTACAACAATTTGGCCACAGCTAGCGCCTGTTTCGCAGCGTTCTCCTCGTACGGTTCTAGCGGGCCGTGCACGGGAAGCTCGAGCGTGGGTCCTTCCGTCGACTGGCCCTGCAGGAGCACATCGGCATAGTCCAAGCCGAAGGGCAAGAGAGCTCTGTTCGAGGAGCGGTTGCGGAAAGACATGGCGGTGGAGAATCAGGTGGAGCCGAGAAGTTAGCGAGGTGGTCACGTGTGCGGACGTCACGTGCGAGCGATGCCCTCCATCGCCCGTTGTACAAGGTACAGTAGAGTCGAGAGTTAAAGTACCGTATTGAATAGACTAAACAGTTCGCGGGCTGAGCACGATCACAGATTGGTAGATTGGTAGAAAGATTCTCGGGTGCAAACACTGCAGATCAGCAAACCTTATGTTAGACCGCATCTCGCCGGGTTCCCGAACATCGCCATGAGAATACTGAGATGAAGAAATAATGAGAAGTAATGACAGAAAAAAAGAGGAGTGGAGTGGAGTAGAGCCTTATCGCTGCGTATACCGTGGTGCTACTATGTGCTAGGAGTAGTGCTATCAGTGGAGTGATGCGGGTTTAGTGCGGCGGAAACATACGGAACGCTATCTCTCTTATCCGTTTGCCACAGTGACTCACGTCACATTGTTGACCAGTGCTTCGTTGCACGAACGAAGTTCGTCTCGCTACTCTTGGTCAATTGCGCTTTAGCCTTTGAGACACACGCTTCGAGAAAACTACTGAAAGCAGTCCGCGATCGTCTCAGAATGGCACTTTTCTGAGGTTGAAAGCGTACGCCTTTTTTCGTCGCAGCACCAAGTTTCTTCCCCACATGGATTTGGAGCCGCACCATCAGAGGGATCTACGCACTCTGGCGGCAAAAGCACGGGCGTTAACCTGAGGTATAAGTACTGATTGTAGGCAGACGCCGGCAACAGCATTATGCTTGACGTCGGCTCGGAAACTTCGCTCCGACAAAAACGACTACTTTCGTTTCTCTTCCCGGAGGTGGCTCCCTTGGCTGATGCCTCAGACAGAAAGCAGTACCCGCGCAAGAAGGCGCCGTGGTACCTGATGGTCACCTTTTGGTGGACCAACCCCGTCATGAAGGTGGGCTACACTCGCACGCTCGAGCCCAACGATTTGTTCGAGCTCACGGAAGACTTGTCTGTGGATCAGAACAAGGCCAGGGTGTTGGCAGAGCTCTCCAAGCTCGACCGACGTAGCATCACCCAGAAGACGTTGGTCAGGTTGTTGTTCAGGGTGTACTGGCGTGAATTCATGTGGACGATGCTCCTAGGCATGGTGTTCTTGCTGCTTGATTCCGTTAGTGCGTTGGTGACCAAGGCGTTGATCCTGGCCATTGAAGAGAAGGTGTCGGGCAACAGTGGGGCCATCGGCAAAGCCATTGGCATCGCCGTAGCAAGCAGCGTTTTGACGTTTCTGGTGGAAGCGCTCGTGGCACATTACTACTACCTCAGCTTGACGCTCGGCACCAAGTTGCGCTCGGTGTTCACGGCGCTTATCATGGACAAGTCCTTCCGACTCTCGCCGGTGGGGCGGCATAAGTTTTCGCTGACCAAGATCATGTCCATTTGCACCACCGACTTGGCCCGCGTGGAGGCGCTGATGCTCTTGGCTCCGTTCTTTTTCTCGTTGCCATTGCCCATCGTCATCTCCATTGCCATTTTGGCCATCAACCTTGGCGTTACCTCGGTGGTGGCCATCGCCATGTTGGTCACCGCTAGCGTGTCGCTCTCCTTCTCGGTCCGCACGCTCTTCTCCTACAGAACCAACGTCGTGAGCTTCACCGACACAAGAGTGAACATCATGAAGGAGATTGTCGCCAACTTGAAACTCATCAAGTTCTACAACTGGGAGGTCCCTTATCTACTGAGCTTGATGTCTGCTCGCACGGCTGAGTCCAAGATGGTGTTGAAGATCCAGACCATGCGCAACTTCTTGACCGCATTCATGATTTCGTTGACGCCGATCGTGCTGATGGTTTCGTTCATTGTGCTTCACGCTATAGAGGGAACGTCGCGCCTGGCTGCTAGCATTTTCTCCTCGGTTCAATCCTTCTCGTCGTTGGCAATGGTTCTTGCCAACATCCCTATGGCATTGTCCTCTCTCGCGGACTTTCTCAATGGAATGAAGCGAGTAGCGGACCTTTTGTCCCAGCCTGAAAACGAAGACACTGGCCACTACATTGTGGCCAGCAATTCGTCTGTTGCTGTGGATATCAGAGAAGGCACTTTCATCTGGGAGACCTTCGACGATGAAGAGGAGGAGACAGACAACAAGGACCAGTCTGGGACAGAGCTAAAATCATTGGAGCCAGATAGTGCAAAAGGCGAGTCGAAGGACGCATCCACCAAACTCACTTCGCTCAATGACATCAACTTGACCATCCCTAAAGGCGAATTTGTAGTCGTCACTGGTTCCATTGGCTCTGGCAAGAGCTCGCTTTTGAATGCCATCGCCGGTTTCATGACTTGTGAGGATGGCAGTGTCACTATTGATGGCTCGCTAGTGCTTTGTGGTGAGCTGTGGATCCTGAACTCCACCGTTAGAGAAAATATTCTTTTCGGGGCGGAATGGGACCACGAGTGGTACGACAAGGTCATTTACGCGTGTTCCTTGCAGACTGACTTGGATAAGTTGGACGCCGGTGACTTGACCGAAGTTGGAGAGAAGGGAATTACTTTGTCAGGTGGCCAAAAAGCCAGAATTTGTTTGGCCAGAGCAGTCTACGCAAACACTGACATCATTCTCATGGATGATGTGCTCAGTGCTGTGGATGCCAGGGTTGGCAAACATATCATGAGACACTGTTGCGAAAACCTTCTACTGGGAAAAACCCGAATTTTAGCCACTCACCAGCTTTCTTTGATTGCAAGTGCGAGCAAAATCATCTTCTTGAACGGAGATGGCACTTTGGAGATGGGTACGATGGAGAGTCTCTCCAGTAATCCAAAATTTGCCAATTTGCTTTCTTATAACCAACAGCAGGTCCAAGCGGAAAACGTGGAGAGGGAAACACTGGACGGGGAGTCCGACCTCAAAGAAGAAGGTGTAGACATTACGGAAACGATTGTTGATGAAATTCTGCAAGACAGACCGGATCAAGTATTGATTCGCAGAAGACGCAACAATGAAGACGAAGAAGATGCAGAATTCATAGACATTCATGCAAATAAGGATGCGTCGAAAGGCAAAATCATCACTGTTGAAGAAAAGGCAGTGAACTCTTTGAAAAGCGCAGTCTACAAGAGCTACGTCAAGTTCGGCGTTGGAAGGCTCACGGTGCCTGGGTTTCTCATTATTTTTGGAACCGTCACAGCTTTAGCTGTTTTCACGGAGATTTTCTCCACGACTTGGTTGACATTTTGGATTTCCGATAAGTTTGAGAGAGAAAGCTCGTTCTACGCGGGCATATACGTCATGCTCACGCTACTGTTTTTTGTTCTCTTACTCGTTGAGTTTGTTGCAGTTGCTGTTGTTGCCGGCAAATCACTGAGACTCCTCAACATTGCAGCTGCCAAAAAAGTTTTGAAGGTGCCCATGTCATTTTTGGATGTCACGCCTGTCGGCCGTATTCTCAATCGCTTCACAAAGGACACGGACGCTTTGGACAACGAGATCGCTGACAACTTGAAGCGGTTGATCCACTCGTTTTCATATATCATTGGTCTGATTGTGTTGAACGTCATCTATATTCCTTGGGTAGCACTCTCTATTCCTGTGTTGAGTGTGGCATACATTGCAGTCGCCAACTACTACCAGGCTAGTTCTCGAGAGATTAAGCGTTTAGAGGCGGTGCAGCGGTCTTTTGTCATCAACAACATTTCAGAAACGCTTTTTGGCATGAAAACTATTCGAGCGTTCGACAAAGGAAAACTCTTTTTGGACCGTACAGAGACTTCGATGGACACTAACAATGAGGCCACATTCATGAGCAACGCCGTCTCTCGGTGGTTGGCCATAAACCTTCAAGCGATTTCCTCAGTTTTTGGAATGGCGATCTGCGTGCTAAGTGCCTCCGGAGCGTTCAATTTGCTGGCAGCTGCAGTGGGTATGTTGGTCAATAATGTGATTGGTCTTTCGTTTCAACTTTCGTCACTCACGTCTTTCGTCACTCAAGTGGAGAACGACATGAACTCTGCAGAACGGTTGATCTTCTACGCCAGTAACTTGCCACAAGAAGCCGAAGGTGGCTTGGAACCTCCAAACTGGCCCAAACTGGGTAAGCTAGAGTTTGACAACGTGTCCATGCTGTACCGTCCGGGGCTCCCTCTAGTGTTGAAGAACATCTCATTCAAGGTCCAATCTGGAGAGAAGATTGGAATTTGTGGGCGCACGGGCGCGGGAAAGTCGTCCATTATGGCTGCCATCTATAGACTCCATGAGTTGGACGGTGGCACCATTTTGTACGACCACATTGATATCTCGCGGCTCAGTTTGGATGCGTTGAGGAGCAAGCTCTCCATCATTCCACAAGAGCCTGTGCTTTTTGCAGGCACGATCCGCAAGAATCTCGATCCGTTCGGCCAGCACGCCGATCTGGTTCTCTGGGATGCATTGAAGCGAAGCGAAATTTTGTCCGAAGAAGAGATTGCCACCGAGCAGACTATCAAGGACGCGGACGCGATGCACAAGTTCAATCTCGACCAGGAGGTCAGCGAAGAGGGAAGCAACTACTCTGTCGGTGAGCGCCAATTGATTTCTTTCGCACGAGCTTTGGTGCGGGACACCAAGATATTGATTCTTGACGAGGCAACGTCGTCGGTTGATTACGAGACGGACCACAAGATCCAGAACACCATCAACAGGGAGTTTTCCCACTGCACAATTCTTTGCATCGCCCACCGGTTGAAGACGATCCTACACTACGACCGCATCATGACGTTGGACAGCGGCGAAATTGCCGAGTTTGACAAGCCCTTGGAGTTGTACAAGCAGAACGGTATCTTCCGTCTGATGTGCGAGCGGTCTGCCATCACAAGCAGTGACTTTTGAATTTTGATGAGGTTACGAATCGTATTGGCGAACACTATTTATTGAGTATTTTTACAACGAACAGTATTCCTTGAGCCGGCTATCATACATTGAGCCGGCTATGTAAGCTTCGTGAGCCGGCTATGTGAGCAGCATATTACACCGGCCCCGCATGAGATCGACCAGGGACAGGGCTGAGCACACCAAAAATAGAACACATCGAAAAGGAAACAAATCGAAATGAAAGTTAAAAAAGCGCAAGCAGCATGCACGGCCAGCACGCCCGTGATGCCGGCACCCTCCCCGAGCGCCGTTGCGTCCAAGATGTTCTGTCCGATCTGCGTCCCAAAACGGAAAAGTGATTGCCTACATGTAGCGCGCGAAAGGTAAACAACCAGCCACTTTCTCTTGCCTGACCTACGTATAAACGTGATCTGTCCGGTGGGTAAACGATCTCATCGGTTGGACTTACTAGAGAGGTGGCTTCGACAGCAATTAACAACTAGCTAGACTTGGCCCTTGACAGAAACCCTTCGAAGCAGGTACATCTATCCTAGTCATCATCATCACACAGCCAAACCAACACCAAGAGGTACCAAGGAAAAGATCCCGACTCGATCCAAACACAACACCGAACACCAACACAGTTGAGCCATACGCGTCAGGTCACTCACTGCAATTGAACAGGCACAGTCCACCAATCCCATCCGTTGAAGCTTAACCACAATCGATAATGGAGTACCCAGATTCGGCAGAGGGCACGCTAGTGGTGATGGTGTGCCGCGGCAAGCACCTCCCCAACCGCAGAAAGCTCGATAAGCAGTCGCCGTACGTGCTTCTCCGCATCGGCACCACATCCAAGAAAACTCCGTCTCACTTTCGAGCCGGCCAGACCCCAGAATGGACCCACGAGCTCCGCTTCCAGCTCCAGCGTGACCGCAGGCCAGTGTTGAAGGTGGACGTGCTCGACGAGACCAAGACGGAGCCCACGCCCATCGGCAGCGCGGAAATCGACTGCTCCGGGATGTTTCTGGACGCACATCGTCACGACTCGGGCAAGTACATTCTCGACTCGTGGCACGACTTGACCTTCAATGGGCGAGCCGCGGGCCGCATCTACCTCGAGATGACCTTCTACCCGTCGGCACCCATGCTCCCACCCAAGATTGCATACGCCGAGCACGAGTTGCCCTTGACGCCGAACTCACCGCAGAACTCTGCGCATCTGTCGCCGCATCTGGCGCCGCATCTGGCACCGGTGTCGCCCGTCTCCGAGCATCCGGTCGTGGACGACATTTTCGTGTCGGGCGAACAGCCCAAGCGGAACTTCTTCCGCTCGTCGGACCCCGGCAGCTCCAAGGCCGGCGAAAAGAAGAAGCAGAGCCGCTTTGGCAAGCTCCGCAACAAGTTCATGGCCAAGGAGCCCATCTCCGCCGTGTTCACCGACGGCCCCAAGCAGGTGCGGCCGCCCTCGCCCATTGCCCCGCTTGAGCTGGTCTACGACGACTTTGGCTACGTTCCCCACTCTCCGCTGGCCCCACCTCCTCCCCCACACAGCGAAACTAACTCCTCTGTGTTCGACTTACAGCTATCCAGATCGCATGGACAGCCGCATGGGTCACATGGACAGCTAACTGGGTCGCATGGACAGCTAACTGGGTCGCATGGACAGCTAACTGGGTCGCATGGACAGCTAACTGGGTCACATGGACAGCTACATGGGTCACATGGACAGCTACATGGGTCGCATGGACAGCTACCCGGATCGTATGGACACCTGCCCCGCGTACAGCTGCCCGCGCACATGCACTCGCCCGTTCCGCAAGCTAGACACGAGGTCTCGCCTCGCCGCTACACCGTGTCCCCACAACGACCGGATCCTGCTCTCAACAGGCACCCTGTTTCGCCTCCCTCGCCTCCGAAGCCGCTTCCCCTGGCACCCATGCCCGGCGCCTTCGTGACCTCGGTGAAGAAGAGCAGAAAGCCGCCGCCAGACCTTGCGTCAGCCGAAGAGAGCACGAGTGTCCCCTTCTCGGCAGACACGTTTGGCTTGGACGACGACGACGAGCCTATGCCCACCAAGGTGTTCCACTTGGGCCAGCAGGTGAAGTCGTTAACGTTCACTGCCAGCGACGGCAGCCACCAAATGAACTCCAACGAGATCGACCCGCAGTACTACGCGCCCACGCCCTCTGAGCATTTCGCCAAGTCGTCTGTGCTCACCAGCACCAACTTGCGCCCGCAAGACGTCAAGGTGGACTTGAACACCGACAGCTCGGGGTACTTGGGCGAAGGCACATGGCGAGTGGACAAAGGCAAGTTCTCGCCATCTGTGTTCCAACGAATCAATGACGAGAACTGTGGCATGGAGAACAAGCCTGCTGTGCCGCCCAAGATCCCGTCAGGGCTCACGGAGATGGAGTACTACGTGCTAGAAAAGGACAGCTACTTGAAAGACATCAATGGGCGTCGCCTTTGACAATAGATACATAACACGAATCACGCTGCTGCGAAATGTACTCGAAATGCATACCGGTTATTCTGACACAGATGTACGGGTGCTGGAACCCAATGTTTTGATTTGGAATGATGCGCATGTAATTAGCAAGTCATCTCGTGCATTGTTACGAACCTTGCTGCCTCCATCACCAGGACCATAGCCCAAGTGGTTTTTGACTTCTTCGATGTTCTGAGGATTTTGGTCCTAGTTTACGGAGTGTGGTGCATGCACGGTTATGTAGCACAGGAATGTTTATTTTGAAACGGTCGCACGAAGCTCGGCAATGGATATGTCGATTAGGTAGATATAAAACAGCGTCACGTAAAACTAGTAATAAAAAAGAGAAGCAAAAAACGCAAGCTTGAACGCCGTCGTAGAACAGTAAAAGAGTGTTAGGAAGAATCTGGCGACGCAGATACACGGACAGGGAATCTAAGGACATATCCCAAGCCTGGGAGGACTTGAAACAGCTGTTGGAGTGGTATCAAGCGGCAGCCTAAAGCAAGTTGGCCGCAACCACCGCAAGCAAGCCCGCGGCCACACCGATCTTGGCAGCATCGCCCAGGGACGACGAGCTGGCAGCGGTGGCAGACGACGACGAGGCGCCGGTTTTGGTGGTCACCGCCTCCGTGAGCGACGTGCCGGCTAAGGTGGACGACGACTTGTGGTGGTGCGAGGTGGTGGAGCTGTTGTAGTAGGTGGTGGTCGTGTTGGCGTACGACGACGTCACCGAGGTGTTGTAGCCGGAGGCGACGGCCACCACGCCCTTCTTGGCAGTCAACGCAGACGCCAAAGACGCGGCGGAAGCGCTGGACACGGACGCAGCAGACACGCTGGAAACGGACGCTGCGGACTTGGCAGACGCCGCAGACGCAGACGACACGCTGGCCACCGAGGCGGCAGAGGCGGCAGACGCAGACGACGCGCTGGCCACAGACGCGGCGGAGGCAGAAGCCTCGGCGGCAGCAGACTCGGAGGCAGCAGCTGCGGCCGAGGCCGAGGCCACGGAGGCTGCGGAAAGCAGCGCCTCGACCAGGGCAACCGAGGCCGCGGACGCAGAGGCAGCGGCGGCGGAGGACTCCTCAGGGGTCAACACGGTGGTGGTGATGGTGACGGTGGAGGTCAAGGTGGTGTCGGTTGCGGCCATCACGGAGGAGGCAAGAGCCAAAAGCGCCAAAGGGGAAAGGGCCAACATTGTTTTAAGGAAAGACTAGGGTAAGGAGGGGGCAGGGGGCTGCAACGTTGGAAAGAGTGACAAGTTAAACTGAGCGCAAAAAGAAAGTGGTAGTAGCAAATTTTCTCACCGGCATTTGTTGATGACTGAAACAGACGGAAAGAAGCTGCAACTTTCACACTGGAGCGCACGGCTGCGCGCGCTGCCTGCAGTCTATTTGTGTGATTTAGGAACTCCAGCTGCCCCATTGGGCCGCATGCGCGCAGTGTGTCGGATTAGCCGAGTGCTATCCTGCACGCGGCCGCGGGTGCCGGGCGTGGCTTTGTCCTTTTGTCTGACTGTACGGGCTTAGTCTCCGCGCGATCACAATGTGGCTCGAACAAGAAAACCGCTGATTGTGATCTGTGGCACCCGCTAGTTGTGCGCCAAGATAACGGGCGCAGAGATGATGGAACAATCGTCTGGGCGGGGCGGTTGCGCACAGTGTTGGCCCACTTTACCCCGGTCTGGCCTTTCAGCTCGACCAGTTGCGAGCGCTGCCTGATTTAGATCGCACACATTCCAACCGTGTTTCTGATTCCGGGGTCTAGACATGCGAGACACGCTATAAGGTCACGCAAACGAAATGGCGAGAGGAATGGGCGTGAACACACTACACGCTATATGGACGTATGCGGACATATACGGCATGTGTCCTTTCGGATTTACGATGGACGGCATGCAACCACCGTCCAACAGCGTAGCACGACAACACAACTGTGTAGGCCGAACAATAGTCAATCTGGCGCACGTGATCGTCAGGCAGCCCAGGCTGCTCGCACGAGTAGGTGGACGGAGCCCAATGCGGAAACGTTATACAGTGCATGTCGGTGTTTGGTGCCGCGGACGTCTACTTTTTGCCGCTCGAGCTGGCAACACTAAGGAATTGCATTTACTTGGTTTCGAATTTGGTGATGTTTTGAGAATTTCTGTATTGCGATTTCTGAAAGTCACTTGCGTTTTTGTGTTTGCAGATTTGTAGGGAAATGGCACATCTTGTGCAAGGTGAGAAGTGCGAGGCAAAAAGAAGAGGATAGACGGAATCGACAGAGGATATGTTTGATACCACCCAGTTACATACTACTTCACGGCTAGCGAGCTTGGTCATTGCAGATGGCTACCTCTGTTGTCTCTCATCGCACGCGAACTCGAGCTTACCTCGAACAGCACGAGCTCAGCACAATTCAGCACAAACTTCAGAACTCAGCTCGAATATTCAGCATCACTCATCTGTCGTCCCTGAATATGTATCGTTCTCTACATTTCATTGAAAAATATCTCTACGTTTCTCTAGGTGTCTCTATGATCGGTTTGTGTTGTACTACGTCCTGTCTATACGTCGCACGACCGAAAAATTTTGACCAGAACCAGTCTTCATCATGTTAAGGCTAGTCCGTGGGTACTCCATCAAGGCCTTGCCCTTCGAGGCCCAGCCCAAGAACAAGTACAATGCGGCCAGATCCGCGTTCAACATCAAACCGGTCCCGACCCAGGGCCTCATACACAATCCTCCAGCATCGATGCCCAGCATCAAAGAAACCCCCAAAGCATTCTTGCCCAAAAACGATCCCAGATTGAAGATCTTCGCCGGTAAGTTCAAGACATACACGCGGGCTGAGCTCGACGAGATGCCCCTCATATACGCTACGCTGAAAGACAACTCTTTGACGCCCGAGCTTGTGGAGCAGATTGTCACGTTGAGAGCAGAGAACCCCGACAAATGGTCCATCGCCAAGTTGGCCGCCAAGTTCAACGTGGACGCCAAAAAAGTCAACGTGATCACTGGAGTGAGCAAAGAGAAACAGGCACAGGTGCTTGACCAGTTGAAAGAGTTGAAGTCTCACTGGCCCGTCAAGAAGCTCCATGCCAGAGAAGACGTGGTGAGAAGAAAGCACATGTGGTTGTCGAACAAATTTTAGCTTGTATATACTGTTCGCCCTTGCATTTATTGTACATGCATCCCCCGCAATTATTGCATCCATGCGTCCTTTCTAGTGTACAGATGATCACAGCTAGTGTAACCATGCCTTATCGTGCCTTTTCCTCGTTCTCGAGCTCCTTGAGCATCTGGTTGTCGAGATCCTCGATATTCTCTTGCACGTTGAGCTTGAACGAAATGATGTAGTCGATCAATTTTTGCACCGTGCTGTGCAACACCTCTCTCTGGTTCTTTATGCGGTATTTCCACTCCTCGTGGTCGAACTTGCGTTTCTTGAGCTCGGCCTCCGCCTCGAACAAGCCCCGGTTGGCGCTGATGCGCATCGCTTGTAGTTCGCGATCAAGCTTCTCGATCTGTGCGGAGTAAGACGTGCCCTCGCTGAGCAAATTCTCGTAGATTTCCGTGTGCGTGAGGCGGTTCTTCTCCACCGCAGCCTCAATGGCTTCGATTTCTTCCTGCTGCTCGAATATTTTCTCCGAGAACTGGTCGACCTGCTCGATCAACTTGATGGAGTCCTCCTGGACTTTATGCACCTCCTGCTTGAGCTCATGGCGGCACTCGAGGAGCCTGATCTTCTCCTGCGGAAGCGGCTTGCTGAGCACATCTTTGGGCTCGATGGCCACGGCGTCGCTTTCCAACAAATTAGGGTTCAAGGCCAATTCGTACTCCTCTCCTCCAGAGGGCACGCGCAGCGTCATTAGATTGTATTGGCTCACAAAGCTCTCGAGGCTCTGGTATATCTGGCGTAGCTCATTGTCCTTGTTGACCATGGTCTCGCGAATGTCCTCGATTCGGTTGGAAACGGAGTCAATGGTCTTTGAAAGCTTGTCGCGTTCCTGGTTGAGCTTGTCGATCTGCTGGATGCTGTAGCCCCTGTTGGTGATGCCGTTCTCGAGCGTGCTCTTTTCTGTGGCAAGCTCGCGCAAGTTGAGCTCGGCGTTGGTGATTTCCTGCTGCATCTCGTCCAAGCGGCCGCTCCAGCGGGTCTGGCGCTCCTTCAACTCGGCAATGTACGCAGAGAACTCGCGAAGATCGTTCTCGAGCGCCTTGGACTTGGCCTCCGCCTCCTCGATGTGCTGGTACTGCCTGTTCAACTCGTCAAACTCCCTGACAAGCAACTCGCCGGCGCGCTTCTTTTCGTCGGACGCGGCCAAAACCTCGTCGTTGGCCACGTCGAAGTTGCGCTTCATCTCGTCGTAGAACTCCGCGTAGTCCTCCTTCTGGTCGATGAAGGCGCGGTACGACGAGATGATGTACTTGATGAACACGCGGTCGAACACGTCGTCCGGCGCCAAGAGCGCGTCCTCGCTGAGATGCAGAAGCGACAAGTTGAGCTTGACGAGCCAGTAGAGCATGCCGAGAAACGCGGGCCAGTTCAGCCCCACCGCGCTGATGGACGAGCGGTTGATGCCCTCCAAGTACGGGTAGCTGAGCACCTTGAGGAGCACAAACACCTCGGACTCCACCGAGCGCGTGAAGCGGTAGTGCGGGTCGATGCGCGAGTACAAGAACTGGAACATGAGCACAAAGTCCTTCTGGGTGGGCTGCCGGAGCATTTTCGCCGCGATCGGGTGGTTCATCTCCAACTCGAACTTGTTGGCCACGAGGAAGTCGTAGATCTCCTGCAGGATGAGCGCCTGGTAGTTGCGGTCGCGGAGCGGCCGCTGGTCGCCCTTCTTGGGGAACGAGCTCTGGCTGAACTGCGAGCTCTGGCTCAATTGCGAGTTCTGCGACGCCTGCGACGGCTGCAGGTTCTGCAGCGCGGAGAACGGGCCGGTGCTGCCGCTGCCCGGGTTGGGCACCACGCTCTGGCGCTTGTTCAGCGCCGGCGTCATGAGGAGCGTAGACCTGCGTTTTGAGGACTCGAGCGACGCCCGGAAGCCTAACGAGGTACGCGTGGCCCCGGCGATCGAGAGCCGTTGCGCCCGCTTAAGTAGCTGGGCCGCCAACGGCGTATTCTGGGTGTCAGACATAGTGCGATGTTATGTTTTGGTGTTGTGTTGTGCAGGGTGTTGATACCTGGGAGGCACGGGTGTATGGACATACAGGCCCACCACCACCACCAGGCACCTTGTCATTTCCATATCATGTGCGTCGCCTACACAAACGACCTACATTGTCGCACATTCGTGCTCTCGTGGCCACAACTCACTCGCACCATGGCACGCAACCACAACGACAGCCACCAGCCACAAACTAGCCACAAGTAGCCACAACCTACAGTAGCACACGTAGTCACACAGCACTACATGTATCACACGCACCGTGTAGCACCGTGTGGCACCGTGTCGCACTGTGTGGGTGGGTGTGTGGCGTGTGGGTGTTGCACATGCTTGCCCACGCTTATCTATGCGCTGGTGCATCGACTTTGACGTGGCGGGGGTTAGATCTTATTCTTAGACGTACGCAAGGCGCCATGATGTCATTCTGCGATGCGACATCGCGCAGCGTATCTTCCCCTGCATCAATACGGCCCGGCGAAGCTTACCACAATACCTGCCCGCTTCACTTGCCCGCAATGCTGGCCCATTGCTTCCCGCATGCTACATACACCCGTTGCCAGGCAAGCCTCATAGCGCGACCAACAAGGGGCACGTAAGCTTGACGATAATGCACAAAAGGTTAAGCTTAATCGGCCCACCGGCTCCACGCCAGCAGCGCCCCATTCTACGCTGCGGCACTTGTCGCGGCCCGAGGAATGTCCGCCAGACCCTGCTGGCTGGGGCCTGTACCGGGCACCCGTGCCTCCCGGCGCATCCGCGAAACCTCATCATGCTTTTGTTTGGGTCTCAACTCACACCCCTACTAGACGTTCCTCTGCCTGCTCAGCCGTGATTGGTGCACGATCCTCACCCACATAGCCAGGCCCAGTCCCACATTCTTCTGGTCTTCTACTGGTCTTCTCCTGGTCTTCCCCTGGTCTCCCTTCCTGGCGTTTGCATCCGCGCACAGCCAGCAACCTCCACCTGCCCCTTCCACCAGGAGCAGCGTCCCTCCCGGGAACCTCTGCCCCTCTCGCCACAACTTGTGGCGCCCCTGACGCCACCCACGCCGTCCGCGCCACCCGCGCCCGCGCCATGAGCTCCAACAAGGAGGGCACGCCCGTGACGTCGCCCAAGCTCGCCAAGTCGGTGCGCCTCGACGCGCCGTCCACGCCGCCGGGCAAGAAACGCATGCTGACGTTCCTCGCCACGCCCGAGCAGCCCACCGACTCGCTACCGTTCAGCCCCGGGCTAAAACGCACCAACCTGGGGCTGCTCAAGTCGCCGGACTACAAGTTGAACAACGACATGTTGTCGCCGTACAGCAGCAACAGCCTCCTCAAGACGCCGCGCAACTCCGGCTACGACTCCGACGAGAACAAGACGCCGCAGCGCAAGCTCATGCGCACGCCGCAGTTCTTCTCGCCGGGCCGCCGTCTCTTTGCCGAGGAGACGTCGCCCAACAAGAAGGAGCTCGGCGAGATCCTGCTGCAGTTGAAGAGCAAGCTCTCGCACGCGCTCGGCACCATGCAGCGCGACAAGTCGGCCGTGGCGCCCGTGCGCCTCGACTTTGCCGACCTCTCGCACACCTCCACGCGCGAGCTGCCCACGCGCAAGTTG
>JAJMDD010000045.1:0-91895 GCA_030573355.1 Helenozyma rhizophorensis | reverse complement strand
GCCATGGCGCCCATGCCGGTCGCGGCGCCGGCCTCGGCGGGCGGCGCCGTGCAGCCTCCACAGGCTGCGTACGCCGACTACTACGGGTACCGCAACCGGCGCGGAGGCAGCAAGGGCCTGGCGAGCGCGCTGGAGGCGCCGCACGTGCCGCAGGTGTTTTCGGACGACGTGTTTGGGTACGAGCGCAAGGACACGCTCACGCGGTTCGACCCGTTCGGCGGCGACGCCTTCCAGCAGCCGTTGTTTGGCTCGGGGCTCATGGCGAGCAGCTTGTCGACGTCGAGCAACATCTGGGGCGACACCAAGGGCGACGCCGCTGTATGGGGATAACCTTACGGAGCGCACAAGTGCACGAAAAGTAACAGAGACAAGAAAAGGAAGAGACAGGATACAGAGAAAGGAATGGAGGAAAATACGGAGAGAAAGGAATGGAAGAATAATGGAGAGAAAGTGAAGTCATGGATTCGAGTCATGAAGGATGAGTCATGGAGTGGAGTCATGGAGCCATGAGGTGGAGCCATGAATATGGGTCGTGGAGTGGAGTCATGGACCATGGAGCATGGAGTAGAGTCATGGAGTGGAGCATGGTATGGAGCATGGTACGGAGTATGGCGTGGAACATGGCGCGGAGCATGGCGTGGAGCATGGTGTGGAGAGGTGGAGGTAGACTTAGAGCCCGGGATGGGACGGACGGAAAAGTTGAAATATTCGTTGATTTATCGGTTTGGGAAGGCAACGGGACCGTCGTGGTATTATATGTACAGGTAGTGTATTGAGCAACGGCTCGGCCGTCCATGTAGCCATACTTAAGGTCTGTATAGCAGGGTCCAGCCACGGCCAGCCGCCCCGGTTCCGGCCCCAGCGGGGACAGTGTGTGCGACCCACGTCCTGCAGGCACCGGCCCCCCAGCGCTCACCGTTCACCCATCTACTCGAATAGGCTATCAGAACCTGGTCACCCTTCCGGACACGCCTCCTTCCGCACCCTGCGTTCCTTCTGCGCAGCTGCCCCTACACGAGCCGAGCAGGACATACGCCGCGGCGGATCCGACATCGAGCCGAGCAGCTGAACTTTCGCTTAGGGCAACCTCAGCTCCCCTCACCTCCACCTCCAGCACCAGCACCTCCCTCCAGCCCAGCTTCCTTGCCTTGGTCGCTGTATCCTTGTCGCTCTACTTGTCGCTATCCTTGGCGCTTCTTGATTCCAGTCTCCCGATAGTCTGTCCTGATTATCTGTGATAGTCTGTCCTGATTATCTGTTGTGAAAGTCTATGATAGTCTCTGATACTCTGAGATAGTTGTCCCTGATAGGATGAGCCACCAGAGCACGCCCCACCTCCACAACAAACGCACGCCGGGCCCGTTGACGTCGGAAACGCCGAGCCAGATGAACCTGGTCACCGAGAACTCCGTCAACACCTCCACCACCAGCCAGCCCGTGATGGACATGTCGCGCTCGGTGTGCGACAACAGCGCCGCCAACGCCAAGCAGTTGTTGAACGCGTACATCTACGACTTCTTGATCAAAAACACCCTCCCCCAGACCGCCAAGTCGTTCGTCGCCGAGGCCGACATCCCCTCCGTGGACCTGCTGCACCCGTCCGCCAAGACCCTGCCCCTCATGATGGGCACCCAGCCCCCGGACAAGGACTCCAGCGCCACGCTGGCCACCACGTCGCCCCAGACCCCCGCCAACCTGGTGCACGCCATCGCCGAGGAGTACAACCTCCCCACGTTGGCCCTCACCATGGACGCGCCCCAGGGCTTCCTCTACGAGTGGTGGCAGGTGTTCTGGGACGTGTTCCAGGCCAAGAACGACCGCATGGCCTCGCCCATGGCCGCGCAGTACGCGCAGATGCAGTTCATGAAGCACAAGCAGCCCGACGACTGGCACCAGGGCTACCAGATGGTGCCCCCGCAGCCGCCCATGCGCCAGCAGTACATGGACCCGCGCCAGCAGCGCTACATGATGCAGGTGATGAAGCAGCAGCAGCCCCACGCGGGCCAGTTCTCCCAGGCCCAGTCCATGCAGAACCAGAACCTCCAGGCCATGCAGAACGTGCTGGGCCAGTCCGTCCAGAACTTCCACAGCGTCCCCGGCCAGAACGTCCAGGGCCTCCAGAACATGCAGAACCCCCAGAACATTCAGAACATGCAGACCATGGGCCAGAGCCAGTCACTCCCCATGGCCACCCAGTCGGGCCAGCCCATGGCCCAGATGGGCCAGCCCATGCCCATGGACCCCATGATCCAGCAGCAGATGTTCATGCAGCCGCACAACCGCCTCCAGCAGGCACAGGCCCTGAATAACCTACGCCAGCAGGCGCTTGGCCAGCAGCAGGGTCCGGCTGCCGCGGCCGTAGCGGCCGTGGCGGCAGCCGCCGCCGCAGCAACAGGCAACTCGCAGCGTGACGCCAGCCCCATGAACGGCCCGCGCATGAACCAGTCGCGCCCGGTGCGTTCGGTACAGCAGCAACAGCAGCAGCAGCCTCCGCCGCAACAGCAGCATCAGCAGCAGCAGCCACAACAACCACAACAGCAGCAGCAGCAACAGCAGCAGCAACAGCAGCCACCGCAGCTTCAGCAGCAACACCAACCACATCATCAACAGCAGCAGCAGCAGCAGCAACAACAGCAGCAGCAACAACAGATGCAGCAGTTCCCACAGAACATGGGTCCTGGGTTCGTTGCAGGCCCTCCAGGAAACATGGCAGTTCCCATGACGCAGATGCTGCCCGCGCGCAACACCAATGCGCTCCAGGACTACCAGATGCAGCTCATGTTGTTGGAAAAGCAAAACAAGAAGCGCCTCGACATTGCACGCCTGAACGGCAACGCAGATGTGGGCCTTCTGATGCCAATGCAGCAGCCCACGGCGCCATCGCCGTCGCCCGTCAACAACAGGTTCTCGCCGCTTAGTGCGACCGCCAAGCCCAAGAAGGCGCCACCCGCCAAGCGCGCCCGCAAACTGAGCGCCGCCGCAGACAGCACACCCCAGGTGACCGCCTCCGAGTTGCCATCCGGCGGCCGGACCGCGGGAGGCGCCCTCAAGAAGGAAGCACTGGCGCAGGTGGACAAGAAAAAGCGCAAGAGCACGGGTGGCGAGTCGCCCAAGAAGGCACCTAAGACGGTCAAGAAGGAGAGGGCCGCTCCAAAGCTCAAGAAAGAAGAGGAGCCCAAGGCGGAGGTGGATGACGACAAGAAGTCGGACGCGGCAGACAAGATGCCGCCTCCTTCTGCCGCCTACTTCCCCGCCACGCTCAGCGGCGATAAGTTGATCTCGGTTGACATACTCGGTGGTACTGGCAACGGCGAGACCAACTTCTTCAGCTCCGGCGGCAACTCGAGCATTGACGATATCGATTTCGATTTCAACCTGTTTCTCGATGGTGGAGACAACGCATTGAACGACAGCATCACCGGCTTCAACTGGGGCAACCCGATCGAGGGCGGTGAATAATCCACTGGCTGTTGTACTCCGTCTCCTTGTTCTACAACTCTATAATCACACTTCGAGTCAAAAAAGGGGCGTGTGGTGAGGTTCAAAGAAGAAAGACACCATACCCAAGTATTTGTATTATAATGCGGACAGTTTCTTCTGCACTCTATGTAGGTTACTCGTCAGACTGGTCGTCAAACCAGAATTCAGTGTTCTTGTACACGGTAAAAAGCGTGACGGAGAGCAACGCAATCAAAAGCTGCGAGCTCTCTTTTGTCGAGGGGTAGGTATTCCAGCAGAATTCATGGGCAAGGAACGAGAGCGACCCAACGACTGGATTGCAGCCCGCAGCATACAACAAGAATGGCATCAGCCAACAGTACCAACTGAGAAACTGGTAGTGCAAAGACCTGGCGAAGAGAACCCCAATCAAATTTGTCGTAGAGAAGATCAATAGGATCAACTTGGGGCCGTGCTTGCGGGTCAACAATAAGTTGGCCGACGAAACGGTCTTGGTGAGCGGCTTTGTAACTGCATCCTTGACAAGCTGCAGCAACGATTTGCCTGTCAACCGAGGCGAGGCATATCTTGACAATGCAAACACAAGCAACACACTCACATGGCCCACAAGCAACGCGTTGGCAAATGCATCCGACAGAAACACGTCTTCATCCACAAACTTCCAGTTGACCGACCACACGTACAAGAACTTTCTGGAGAAGTCGAATGCGCGTGTGAGGTATTGTCTTCTGATGTACGCCGCTTCTTCGTCCCAAAACAACGGCAAGAGAAACCTCCATCCAACGAGCACTTGCACAGCGGGAATCACAAAGAGAACACCAAGCAAGCGGAGGACCCGCTCGCCAAGCAAGAAGTACACCACCACGACAAACGCAGGCAAGTAGAGCAAGGCGTTCATCTTGACCGAGATGGCCATGCTGTAGATGTCGGCCGCGACGCCGCACAAGAGAAGCATCGTTGTGTCGGACAAGGATGCAGAGTAGTACGACGCCGTCTGAAGCACGAGGATCACCGGGAGGACACCCAAGGTGGTGAACACGTCGTTGAACATGCGCAACACATAGATGGAGAAGAGCCGCTTGCTGCATAGTAGGAGGTAGAACGGCCACGGAGGCACCACGTCCGTCATGGAGTAAACGGTGCTGGTGAGAATCACCGAAAGCGTGAAGAGGTACCCGAACGCATGCTGGGCGATCCGCATGTCCGCCCCGCCATCACTAAGCCAGTAGATAAATTGGTAAACCAGGATAAACCCTGCGGGGTACACTATAGGCCCGGAGTCGCCCTCAATGATGGAGTAGTCGAGAGCTCCAGCATTGACCATCTCCACCTGCTGCATGTACGTGGAGAAGTCAATCTCGGTATGAGGCACCTTGGCCACAATCACCTTGCACGCAATGGAAGCGACACACACCAACACGGGAATCACCATTCTGTTGGCTTTCTTGTCCATCACCAAGGCACGGCACCCATGGTAGATATCGAGTAAGACGTTTTTGAGCGTGAGCTCGGGGAGAGCTGCGGGAGCAGGTTCGGAAGAATTCTTAACTTCGACACCTGTTTCGGAGTCTGAAGCGATTTGGCCGCTCAGCCCCGGCTCTTGGGCCAACTTCTCTGTGCTGGGCATGTAGTTCGCGATCTAGGTGCAAGATTCACTTCGCAGCATCGATAAGCCGTACCAATCGGTAAATATTCTACGATGTACAGATGACTATGATTGTACAATCTCTATGAATATACAGAGGGTTTGGTGATGGAGTTGTGCTGGTTGTATCTATACCACGGCCTTCGACGTGCGCTTCTTCATGGTGCGCATCACGTCTCTCTTCCTTCTCTTGCACTCGCGCCCAATCTCGCCTCTCATGGACCAGAACCACTTTTCGTAGTCGTCTTCTTCGCTATCCTTGGCTTCTTTGGGCTCGTCCTCCTCGCCCGGCAACCTGATGGGCTCCCCAAAGTAGCCGATTTTACTGAGCTGGGTCTGCGTCTGCAAGAACGGCGACTCGGTATGGGTCCAGAACAACCCGAAATGTTGTGAGCTTTTCAGGACAACGGTCTCCTCCTGCTTCTCCTGCTGCTTCAATTTGATTTGCTCACGGAGCTTCTCCCTCTCCCTCTGTTCTGCGTCCTGGTGCTCCTGGTCAATGTCGTCATCCGAGAGCTCGAACCCGAATGCCGTCTCTTCCTTCTGATTGAACAAAGTTCGGAGATTCTCGGTGGTGCTGGGGGCGCCGAAGGTGGGCATAAGATCCTCTTCCTCCAGAGAGCTTTGTCTAGCGTCTTCGTCATTCTCTTCCTCCGACTCTTCATCCAGAGAAGAGTCTTCGGATGAGGAAGTGTCTTCGGATGAGGAAGTGTCTTCACAGTCACTCTTCTCTTCATCAGACTCATCCAGAGAGCTTTGTGTAGAGTCTTCGCCGTCACTGTCGGCATCGATCTTCTCGGCCTCTTCACCCTCACTCTCGACAACTTTCTCTGCTTCTTCCTCTTCCAGAGAACTTTGCTTAGCGTCTTCACTGTCGCTATCGACATCCATCTTCTCTGCCTCTCCCTCCACTCCAATTGCAGTCTCAACATCCGCGTTGGTCACTGCAGAGTCCGCGTTTTCTGCTGCATCATGCTCGATGTCGTATTTGCTCTTGATGGCTTCCGTCGCATACTGCTGGCCCAACGCGTCCATGTCGAGCTCGTTGCCCTCGTCGCTCTCAGAGTAGTACTCCTGCTCCTTTGGTCTTTCGTGCGACGACGTGAACTCGATGACCGGTGCAATGTCTGGGAGCTCGCCCTCGTCGTCACTAAAAGCCACTGTCCCCTGCGTCTCGTAGTCAAACCTCTTGACGCTCTTGCGGCCCTTGCCGTCGTATGCGATTTCATCGTCGTCCTCGTCGTCCTCAAGAGCAACGGGCTTGTCGAAGTCGTGCGAGTGGAAAAGCTTCGCCAACACAGAGGCGTTGTTGGCTTGTTCCTGCTTGAAGGCAGACTCGTCCTCCGAGAGCGACTCGGTGGCCGTCTCCGGCATGTCTGCTCCGTACTCTGCAGCCTGCTCGCCACTCACCCCACAAGACGCAACGAGCTGCGGCCGGTCTCGCGTGACCCGTTCCACAACGTGGTCGTCCCCGCTTCTCCACGCACCGTTGTGGTATCTGTAGGTCAAGTCTCGCGCAGACTTGTTTTCCAAGCCCCAGAGCTTAGTCTTGTAGCATTTGAACTGCTTGAGGTCGCCATTGACAAGAATGCGCATCGTCAGCTGCTTGCGGACCACGTATGCCTGCGGACGGGCAGTTCGCCTGAGTCTGCCCTTAGTCACCACTCCGAACCCAGAGGTCCGCGAGTATTGGGCAAACACACGCTTAGGGTCTAGCGTGCTGCCGTACGATTTGCTACCGATCAACAGGCGTGGCGGAACTCTGTTCTTCATGTTTCCGCTCATGTCGTGGTAGGTGTGGGCGGATTTCATGTAGCCCATGCTGGAGTTGTTGGCCCCGATGACGGCCGTTTTCACTATGGGGGCCCCTGTGACGGAGTTGCGGGGCGTCGAGCACCCGGCTTCCTTTATCCGGAGGTGTCTTGCTGCGGCGATGCCCTCATGCTTCGCAAGCACGTTCTGGGGTGTTCTGGCGTGGTCCTTTGCCCACGCATCCTGGAACAGCGGGCGGGAAAGCGCCACCGTGAGCTTTCTGCCCATGAAGAGCATGCCCTGAAGCGCCGTTTTGAGCTTGTCGAAGTCTGCGTCGGAAAGTTCCATGTTGACGAATGCAAAGTAGTACTCCGCTGTCGGTTTCGTGTGGAGCTCGAGAGAGCCCACCACCGAGCCAAACTTGCCGAGTCGGGCAAGCAAGTTCTGCTGGTTCTCTGCGAGCTTCGGCGAGATGTTGCCGATGTGGAGGCGGCTCACTTTCTTGTCGGCCATGATGTACGAACTCTTGCACAGGACTGCGATGGCATCGCACACAGATCAACCCAGGCAGGAATAATGGAGAAGGCAACGACGAGCAAGAGACGAAAAGATAGGAGAAGAAAGAAGGGGAGAAGGAGATGATAGAAGGGGATTAGAAGGGGGAACTAGAAGGGGATTAGAAGGGGGAACTAGAAGGGAAGGGGAAGAGATCGAGTTCAGGTGAATGCTCGGAGGTCAGCTGAAGATGGTACATATCGCATTGGTATAAATATCTAGGTGGCCTCCCACATGTCTCTCAAGCCCATGATGGAGGTGATCACACCCGCAAAGCCCACGTCGCCCTCGGTGAAGTGCAAGTAGTTGAGGGTGTTGAGGCAGATGAACGTGTCCAACAAGTCCCACACCAACTTGCGCTTGGCCTGGTAGATGGTGGCGCCGAGCGCAACGGTGTCGGCCTTCTCGTCCGCCACCGCCAACTTGGCGCTGCTGAGGCGGTACAGGCGCACGGAGTTGACGAGCCCCGCGAGCAAGCCAAGCAACCAGAACCGCGTGGCCCACGTCGCCACCGTGGGCGCCTTCTTGGCGTCCAAGAGGCCCAACATCTTGAACCACGTGACGGAGTCCAACGTCAAGTAGCCCGCGTAGCCGAGGTTGCGGATCACCGTGGTGGCCAGCAACACCGGGTCCGCGAGCTTGTTGTCGTACGCACGGCTGGCCGCCTGCAAGTGGTTCAATGGCTTGAGGAACCGCATGCCCTTGCGGATGAACGTGGCGTGCTGCTTCAAGTTCTTGAACTTGTTGACGAGCTCGAGCGGGAAGCCCTGCCTCTGGAGGTAGTACGACAAGAACCGCGAGAGATAGGCCACCAACCGGAAGCACTTCTCGCGCTTGGGGGTGCTATCTATGAACTTGATGAGCTTGGTCACGGTGGGGTGGTAGACTAAAGTATCGGCGACCATGGTTGCGGTTGGAGCAGAAAACGGAGGGTATTTGAAGTATGGGGTAACGCCGATATCCTGCTTATGATAATGTCCTGTTTGCCGAGGGTGCGAATCACGCGCGCGCGCACGGGTGCGGAGCGTGCTGCTGAAAACGGCAGGCGCACCCGCTCCGCTGTTCCGCCCACCTCGGCACACCCAAGTGCACGATTGGTCGTACTGTCCAGACGTGTAGTCCAGCTGTGTAGTCCAGTCTGTTTGGCCAGATCGGTTTGTGGAGCTCTGGTGTGTTCCAGTCTAGTGTGTTCCAGTCTGGTGTGTTCCAGTCTGTGTAGCTAGTGGCAGAGCCTTGATCCAAACGCCGAAGAGCTGTATGAAGCGACTGGCCAATCGGAACACGTGTAGGCATTTCCAATGACCTAGTGGTCGGTGCATCAGAGTGTTGCACCCATTCAATTGTGACCCTGTCAGGTGATCGAGAGAGAGTGAGAGAGGGCGAGGAAGTGAGGGCGAGGTAAGTGAGAGCGCGAGGTAAGTGAAAGAGGTTACAAGTAATTGAGGGCGAGAGAAGTGAGAGAAGGTGAGAGGGTATTGGGAGGGTGAAGGTATTGTGAGGGTGAAGGTATTGGAGGTGAGGGATGGTGTTGATATGGTCATCTCGATGCGCGTTCTCCACAACAACAACATGTCGCCAGATCAAGACGACAACAACACCACGGGGTACATAAAACGACCCGCGAAAAGCATCTTGAAATTGCGCGAAAACAACACCGTTCCCATTACATTAGCAGACCCGAAGGAAAACCGCAGGGTCTCGTTTGCAAGCAAGGTCCAGCTCCACAAGATAGACTTTGTGCCGGTCCTCAACGATGAGGGGCCCCACCTGCCGCAGGAAGACAGCGATTCGGACAGCTTTGACGAAGACTCGAGCTTCCTGACCCTCGAGAACGACGCCGACAAGATCGTCTCCGCACTACATGGTGTCCATCAGTTGACTGATTCTGATATGAGCGACCTCGAGCCGGAGGAGGAGACAATGGAGCTCACAGGACAATTCAGAAAGGCGGCGCAGGATGTGCTGGTGGCTGTGGAGCAAACACCTGACTTAATTGGTGAAGAGACCGGCAATTCGAACGGACACAGTGAGCCACAGATGCCACAGATGCCTCTGGGAGATCAGGGACAGCAGGGAGAAGCAAACGAGGAGTCACACGAACAAGACAAGCCGCTAGAAAATCACGGTGATCTGCTAGAACTGCGCGAACAGAATTTGGAGACAGACGTATCGCAGGTGGATGGACAAGACCTAGAAACGTTAGACAGCTCACAAGAGAAGCTAGAGGGAACAGAGGGGCAGGAAGGCGAGGAGCCCGAAGGCGAGGAGCAGGAAGGCGAGGAGCCTGAAGACGAGGTGGAAATGGAACTCACAGAGACGATAAAAACCGTGACGGAAGAAGTCACCATGGAGTTCACCATGGTCAACCCACTCAGCTTGGCCCGTTCCGCAGAGGTAACAGACACGAACGCGCAAGCTTCCGGCGATTACGATAGGGACACTCAGCCAATCGAAGAGGAAACGATGGATATAACGAAACTCGCCGATATTCCGAAAACAAACACAGAGAGCGAGCCGGAGGAACATTTGAGCCCAATTCAGGTTCCCACGCTAGAACCCATTGGCGAAGACGACGAAGAAGTTGCCATGGAGCTAACACAGTCTGTCCCTACTATCACACCCAGTGTACTGGCCGCGCAATCGGTGCCAGAGACAGCATCGGACGAGGAGCTGCCTCAAGTGAGCACCCCTCCCAATACACAAGTGAACGAAGAGGACATGGATATAACGATTCCCGTTCACTCCAAGAGCGTGGAAGCCAACGGCGAAGTGGAAACGCCAGGTGCCCGCTCACCTAATAAGTCGCCTTTACCTGATACCCGCGTACCCAAGTTGAGCTCTCCTTTACCTGATATCACTGATAGTGGCGAACCAGATGCTACAGCAGAGACGTCTGGCAAGAGGACTCTTGGTCCAGCCATTGAGTTCTCCGCGAATAAGGTGCCACGTCTCGAAACTCAGATAACGACATCCACGATACCCTTGGCAGACGTATCCATGACTTCCTGGGATGGCGATGATGATAATTGGGATGGGGTCAATTTGTCGTTGACCGACTTTTTGAAAGAGATTGGCGTCAAATTCTACGACGACCTCGAGATCGCAACGGACTTGACCTCCAGATACCGCCTTCCCCCCAACGAAAGTCAAGCTGCATACACAAAGGAGGAATATTATAGAGCCAACATTCAGCTTCCCCTCTTGGAGGTATACGAACTCAGTTGCAAGGAGCTTGCGGGCAAGATCCAGCAAGGGAAGATGCTCTTCGACGAGCTCAAAGAAAAGACCGAGCAGGATAATCCCGACCTCTTTCGCCAGTATCTAAGTGCGCCCTTCTACGAGCAAATGTCCATGAAGTCGCGATTTCACTTGTTGAAGGAGTTCACGAGGCAACAGGCCAAGGAGGTGTGGTACGAGTGGCGGACCAAGCTAATACAGAATATCCTTGAGGTGTTGCAAAACAATTTGGAAATCCTCCGGTCGGACCAAGCCATCATCAAGAACAACAGCGAAGTTCTCGAGGAGTCATACGAAGACATGAAACAAGAACTAGATTCGCTCAAGCTCGATGTGCTTCGATTCAAAGAGATCCGCTCCAAATTTCAGGATTTGGATGCCGAGCAGATCAAAAGCATCAAGTCAAGACTTACAGAGCTCAACCAGAAGCTCTTGGACCATCGCGACTTGATCATTCAGAACCAAGAGAAGATGGATGCGTTGCAAGCAGAAATCGACAAGCGCAACGGCGACATAGACGCATGCAATTCACAGCTCGCACTCGTGGAGCACAAGTTGAGCAAGACAAGACATTTCAACAGCGCGGAAATCGAGACGTTGCAGCTTCAGTCGCAAGCGCTACAAGCATGCGCCGGACTCAAGTTCGTTAGGAAGACCCATGACGGCAAGTTCGAGTTCGAGTTCAACCCGCGCATGGGCATCACCATCGACCTAGACAAGGCCGACTCAACGGACGGACTCGTTTTCCACCCACATGACTCTACCGAGCGCGTGTTGTACAATGAATATTTGTTGGACAACTACTGCCACCGTCTTGCGGAACAAACCACGTTCGTAAACATCCACGAAACGTTGATCAGCTTCAGAAAGCAGTGGGCAAAGTTCTTGGAGATGGATGAGGAAATCTACAAGATCTCGCTCAAGTATCCCATCACGTTCACGCCCAATGACGAGTCCGTGGCGTTCAACTTCGAATACTTCAGCTTTGACGAAGACGTGAAGGTGCAGTTGGCGGTTACAATCCCATTGAAGACCATCAGCTCGTTCCCAAAGAACGTGCAAGTACACGCTCAAGTTATTCGAGGCGCACAAATGAGTGCCACCACGCTACGCCAAGCCTTTCTCCATGGACAAGTCACTTATCGGCTCATGCAAGGGAATATCCAGCTTGCCTAATGACATTCGCTACTTTCGTATCTCTCCTGTAGGTTCGACGAGGCTTATGCCTCACGTGACCACGCGGATATAGATGTTCCCGTATTCCGAAACGGTCCTAACAACCATGTCAGCAGCGGTAGACGGAGAGGCCTCTAGTGCCCGAATCGGCCAGGAGTCACCGTTTGAAGATGGTGCCGCGCACTCCGACTATTCCGACTCCGACTTGGAGTCCGAACAGCCGCAGGAGAAGACCAAGAACAGAAGACCCCCAGACAACAACTTTCTGCAGCAGCGGCTTGCCGCCGTGAATCCCGTTTTCATGGCCAGGACGGTCATTCCGATTCTTCTTGTGGTGGGCATTGTTCTTGTTCCGCTTGGCGTGGCCATGTGGCTCGCTTCCCACCGTATTGAGGACGTTCTTATTGAGTATACTCACTGTGAGACTTTGGCGTCCAATGAGACATGGACGGCGATCCCAGACGAGTACGTGACCTACCACTACAAGAACAACCCCACGGTCAAGACAGCACAGTGGAAATTGGAGCTGGACGAGTCGCAGGCGTACGACGACGAGAAGAACGTGTGCAAGATCCAGTTCCACGTGCCCCACAAGATCAAAGGCCCGCTCTACCTCTTCTATCGCTTGAAGAACTTTTACCAGAACCACAGAAGATACGCAAAGTCGTTTTCCGAGGACCAGCTCAACGGTAAAGCTGCGTCGGTGGATACGATCAAGAACACGGTGGGTCTTAACTGCGAGCCGCTCTCTGTGAACGACGACGGAGTGCCCTACTATCCATGTGGCTTGATTGCAAACTCGTTGTTCAACGACACCTACGAGAGCACGCTCAGTGCTGTCAACGACACGGAGTCGAGTTATGAGATGACGACCGACGGCATTGCGTGGTCCAGCAACAACAACAGATTCAAGAAGACCAAGTACAGCTACGAGAACATTGTGCCTCCGCCCAACTGGGTGAAGCAGTTCCCCGATGGCTACAACGAGTCGAACGTGCCGGACATTCTGACGTGGGAGGAGTTCCAGAACTGGATGTTCACGTCGGCGCTTCCCGACTTCTACAAGTTGGCGATGCGCAATGACGACGACGCCATTGAGGAGGGAATCTACGAGGTCACCATCGGGTTGCACTTCCCTGTGTTGCCCTACAAGGGCCACAAGTACATCTTCCTCTCGCAGCGGTCTGTTGTGGGAGGCAAGAACTTCTTCTTGGGCTATTCGTGGATGGCGTGTGGTGGAGTGTGCATTTTATTGGGTATCGGGTTGTTGATTGTCAACTTGGTGAAGCCCAGACGGGCCGGAGATGTGGCATTGCTCAGCTGGAACAGAGAGAAGTTCGCGAAGGACGAACAATAGATAGGCAAGAGGAATGGCACGATACATAGTGAATAGCCGTATTCGGCCGTGTAAAAGTGAATAATGGGCAGATATGGGCGGTGAAGTGATTCTCGCACCATATTATCATGAAATCGCCCGTTAGCGACATATTCAATTGCATCTATGGCGACTGGCTGATTGGACGCATAGAATCATTTAGTGATCTCAGTTCTGACTGACGCCTTGGTGATTATTCATTGATTATGCACGTATATCATTCTGGACCAAGCTTCACGTAGCTCGCATGCCATACACCCAAAATAGCTTCACTTGACAAAGCAGACACCGAAGGGGACCGCTGAACTAATGCGGGTATAGACCAACTAATTGCCGATCGGTGTTCGCAGTTCTTGTATCGAAGCGTGTTGTGAAGGTGTTAACAATGCACGACTCGATTATATTACAGGACGATATACCTTGGTCGAACGCCACTACGAAAGATATGAACGTGATGAAATCAGCCATATCGACTTTCGCACGGCCGAGCCTGCCAAGCCTGAAAAGACACAGGCCAGCATATCTACAAGGCAACTTAAAGAGAACGATTGCCGCCGGACAGGATCTGATTTGACGATACATTCGGCCAACTTTGGCTGCAATCAAGTCTTGTCGTACCTACTGCCCGAAGGAGTGACACTGGTCACCTGTCGAGTCACAAAAATGAGCCTTTCACAGAGAAATTCATGAACTGGCCGTCGGTATGTTACTCACGAAGTAAATTCGATTGAGTTGAATTCGATAGATTAACTTCTTGAGAACAATGCTGATCTTCCATTGTCTCTCATCTTTCAGATCTTATCTTTGCCTCGTCTTGGCTTCCCCTTTCGGTCTGTCGGCTCAATCGCATTCCTGTCGGAGTGGGTGCAAAATGTGGGGAACCGCGGAAGATTTCCCCGACTTCAACAACTTTCTTCATGGTGACCTCCAGATGTTTTGTGCTCAATGAGCCGCCGTACTCCAAAGTCAACTTCGATAGCAACGACCCGAAAGCGACCTTCAAGCTCACGACCAGGGAGTTGCGCCCGCTCGGCGACGGCGATCTTCTCATCCGCACAATCTACCTTTCCAACGACCCCTCTCAACGGGCGTGGATCCAGAAGGGCTTGGTGGCAGACAGAATGTATGTAGAGCCTGTGTTGAAGGGCCAGGTGATGCGGTCGGTGGGGCTCGCCGAGGTGGTGGAGCTGAGGTCCGCAAAGTACGCCAAGGGCGACTACGTCAACACCACTTTGAAGTGGGCGGACTACCTGGTGATCAACGAGAGTGCTGTGTTCGGCAAGATCGCCGACACAAGCGTGCCGTTGCCGATGTACCTCGACATTTTGGGCATGACGGGCTTGACGGCCTACTTTGGCTTGCTTGAGGTTGCCAAGCTCAAGAAGTCGGACGTGATTGTTATCTCCGCGGCCCTGGGTGCCACGGGCTCCATGTGTGTTCAGATTGCCAAGAACGTCATTGGCTGTAGAAAGGTCATTGGCATCTCTGGTGGGCAAGACAAGTGCGACTACGTGAAGCTGCTTGGAGCCGACTTCTGCGTGGACTACCGCAGCAAGACGTTTGCCAAGGACATGACGAAGGCCTTGGGCGACGACAAGTACTGCGACGTGTTTTTTGACGGCGTTGGCGGCAAGATTCTCGACACGATGCTTCTTTTGACGAAGCCGTTTGGGCAGATCATTGCATGCGGTGCCATCTCGGGCTACAACAACTATGCGGAGTCCCGGGTGCTCAACTGGGGCCAGATCATCACCAACAGGCTCCAGGTGAAGGGCTTCATTGTGTTGGACTTTCAAGAACAGAACGAGCGTGCCACGAAGGACCTCATCCGGTGGGTGAAGGAAAAGAAGATCCAATACAGCCCATCCACGTACACAGTGATCGACTTGTCCAAGAACAAGGCGGATTTTGCAAAGATTCCAGAAGCTTGGGGCGTGCTCTTTTCTCCTTCCAAAGGACCCGGGAAGCTTCTCACAAAGGTGGGCAAAGCTAAATTATGATCATCATTATAAGTCCCCGTTATTCAAGATAAAAAGACTATAGCTTATAGAGAACATTTGACTATAAATGAATTGATAGAGTTATTTTATTTTGTTTCTGATCATATAATTTTGGATGTTCGGAGAGCGTTGTGTTTTTTCACTGATTTATTCTTGGACTCGCGTATTATGTCCCACCCGTGTAAATTTGCAGTAACTCACAAAACGTACTTCTTCTTCAATTTTCTACATCATTGTCCACACCACATACACCTAAGCACCTCTCTTGGAAAGCAGCTACGCTATTTCTATAGATTTCCTTCTGAGCCGAAGTAATACTTATCGTCTACACGTCTCTGTGCAAATCGGCATCAACACAACATCAGTACTGCACAACCAAAGTGATCAACTTTCCAAGAATCCAAGCCAGACAGGCCCATCTTGCCTATTATAGATCTATTCAGCAGATTCCCGAGGCCATTATCTGCTGCTGGTAGTCCACGAACCGAAGGGAGATGGACAAGACTGCCTCGCTCTCAGCAAAGTCTGCTCTCCTACTGAGGTTCCAGGAACAGCCACAAGACGACTTCACGGAAGACTTCCACGCAGGGTCGGGCGAGTCTGCCAGCCTATCGTTTTCCAAGTTTAGCCATGTCACAGGCTCCCCTAAAGAAGGCTCCTCAGGTGGCTCCCACCAGTCCTCTCTGTTTGGGTCACCGTTTCTCGAGAGGCTACAACAGAATGTCAAAAACGTGGAGATTAGACAGTTCTCAAACAAGCCCTTGAACCCCGTTTGGGAGAATGCTAGTTCCACACCCAAACACAGCGCATTCTCATTTCCACCACAACATATTTCCATACCAAAACTACGACAGGAAAGACTATTGAAGAATGAAAGCAGCGACCCTCACACACCAGTGGAGGAGGGGAGACCCCATCATCAAAGGCAGGCCTCGGTAAAGGTTTCCCTTACCCCGGCTCAGCGTATTGAAAAGCGGCCTGGGCTTCGAGCAACCAATGCCCTAGATAACTTCAAATTCTTTGAAAGAGTTGGCAGAGGCGCATACGCAGATGTATTCCGAGGACTCAACCTTGCAACGAACCAGATCATAGCCATCAAGCAGATAAATCTCGACAGGGACTACGACTTGCGTGTGCTCATGGGCGAAATCGACTTGCTCAAGATCTTGAAGCATGACAACATCGTGAAATACCACGGTTTTGTCAAAACACAGCAGACTCTTAACGTTTTCCTAGAGTTCTGTGCCGGTGGCTCTCTTCGCCAGGTGTATAAGAAGTTGGGCCACGGCTTGCTGGAGTCCGACATCGTTTCCTTTGTCAAACCCATTCTACGCGGTCTCATGTATCTACATGAGCAGGGTGTAGTTCACCGTGATGTCAAGGCGGCTAACGTGCTTCTTACGGATTCCGGAGAAGTTAAGTTGGCCGATTTCGGAGTTGCAACCAAGGTGGCCACGCTGCATAACACCGTAGTCGGAACTCCAAATTGGATGGCGCCTGAAACGGTGCTAGGCGGAGATGGTATTTGCACGGCGTCTGATATCTGGTCTCTAGGTGCTACAATCATCGAATTGTTCACCACTAATCCCCCATATCATGACTTGAATCCCATGGCGGCGTTGCATGCGATAGGGACAGACGAGCACCCTCCTCTACCTTCCGGATTATCCCCTCTTGCCAAAGACTTCCTTCTTGAATGCTTTCAAAAGCAGCCCAACCTTCGCATTACAGCAAACCTCCTCTTGAAACATAGGTGGTTAAGCGACCCCGACCAACATCACAGCATAAAGCTCGAAAAGAAAGATCCAAAGGCAAAACCAGGACTGCTAACGGTGCTACCTTCGCTCGCAGAGGTCAGCGAGGAGCTCTGCGAGGGTGATGCTCACTCAAATGAACCTCCAATATCCTCACAGCCTGCGAAGTTCTGGCCCACTCATGTGCATTTGAACGCGCAAAGCACCGAAAACATTGATCATGTTCCCAAGGCGGCATATTCTAGAACAGAGCTTCTCAGCAAGTTTGCTGAAGGTGAAAATGATCCGATCATCGAAGCTGCCGAGGGTAGTGAGCTATTTACCTTGAAAAATCCTCGGAAACTCGACAGCACACTTGAAGCATCAGTCGATGGCCACGATCCATTCTTGGAATTGGACGTGGACAATTTCGACACCAATGAACTTGAAATTCAAAGCAAAATGGAGCTTCTCACATCTAAGTTGTCGAATCGGGTTGCTAATTGTCATCATGGAAGTGACGAGCTTATCAAATCGCTTACTAAGATCACAGGACGGATGCTTCAATTGGTCAAAAAGTATCCGATTCTGCACGATATTCTCGTCAGAGATCACGGCATTCTTACCTTAATGGAGCTTCTTGAACACGCTCCTGAACTTGCAGTTCACCACAGACTATGGTATCACGTCTTGGCAACGTTGAACTACATATTCGACAACCACATTGCTCAAATTGAAAATTTCGCATTACTCGGTGGCATTCCAATGATTACTCAATTCTCGAAGCTTTCATTCGGATTGCTGGTTAGGTTGCAAGTTGCGAAGTTTGTCAAGCTTCTAAAAAGATCGGAGAAAGCAATGTTGATGTTTGTATCTTCAGGTGGCCTCCGTATATTATCAAGGTTTTTGGAAGAAGATTTTGACGCTACCCCGGACTTTCCGTTGGTATCTATTCACTGCATTCACGAAATTCTTTCAAAAGACTTAACCAGATTCAAGTCGGATATGTGCCGCATCTTAGCCAAGTACGGAGTCGTGTTTTGGTTCGTGGTACTTCTCAATCGACTCACAAAGTACAAGGCTGACCAGAAGTCATTGGTGCCAAGCGAGTATGTGGAAATAACCATTGACAAAATACTTGAAGTTGTCAAGTTTTTCGGGCAGTCTGAACCCAGGGTTCGGATAATTATTTCAAACCCTGACTTGTTCAAGCTTTTGATCAAAGTTTATCCATCTTTGAACTATGCTCGGCAGTTGGCTCTATTGAAATTTTTCAGATCATTGAGTTGCATTTCGGATTTGTTACGTCCATTACATTCGGCAGACATTTTGGAGTTCTACGTTACGATTTTGCAGCAGTACCCGCCTTCAAGGAAACACTATAAGGAGGTTGTCAACATCGTGTGCCCCTCTCTTTACAATTGTTGCTATTTGAATCATATGAGAGAAACAGAGATTGCACAGCTAGGAGCCGTTCCGCTCCTTCGAGACCTTTCCAGGATCAACTTGCCGTTCCGCCAATTTGTACTCCCAATCCTTTGCGAGTTTGTTCATTGCGGGCCCGCGGTTAGACAATTGCTCCTCAAAAACGACGTTCTTGCTGTTTATTTCAATTTGCTTCTCGATCCGTACTGGCATTCAAATGCCATGGAATCTTTAATGCAGTGGTCCTCGCAAGATTCATCCTTCGACTTGCTAAATTATTCAATGGCGCAGAACTGTCTTCTTAGCGGGTTCATGATGAACAAAGTCTCGAACTCGGAGGCTGTTTTAGAGAACTACTTTTCGCTATTGAGCTCTGATACGAGATATGTGCCACTAATGAGAAGAAAGACAGTTTTTGAAAATATTTTGCAGAAGCTCGCCATTTACGGCATGAACCCTGTCGCGAAGCTTTCCTTGCTTCGCATTTTGCTCTGCCTTGTGGAAGATGGTTCTGGGAATGACAATGCAGAGGTGTCAGAAGTTTTGAATGGGATCAGGAATGCCATGGCAGAGATGTCTGCTCTGGATCCCTCAGTTTTGGCGAGAGACTTGGCCGGGAAGATTCTCAAGTCTCTTGCAAGTTGATGGTTTGCATATAGAAATACTACCGAGGCAGGAAAATGCGGAGAACGAACTATCAACTCCAATTGTAACATGCCGCCTTTCGTTGGCTATCCGTCCCCTAGGGTTTCTCAATTGGATGCATATATTCTAGATAATGAATTGTTCAGTTTACTCAAGCAACAACTTTCAGACACGTTCCAACTTCTTCAAAACCAGCGTTGGTCCTTCAATCAGCATCCAGAGCTATGGACACTCGTGTTGAAGTTAGTCATCTTCAGGTTGACAACTTACAAGACGGGCTCGTCCTATGGGCTCAAGCTACAAAATCTCAAGTTATCGGATTCGAAGAGCGGGAAACTCATTGATTTTTCTACGAGATACTTGCTTCTTGCTACTATCATTGGCGATTACATATTCAAGAAGTTCCAGTCATACTTATATCTGATTGAGGACAGCACGGGAAGACAGACCAACAAGTTGCATGAGTTCTTTGCTCGCCACAAAACCACAATCCTCAAGAAGTTAAACGACCTGATAAAAGTACTGGAGCTCCTAAACTTTGTTTTGTTTTTGGTGCATGGAAAGTACCCAAGCGTGGTGCATCGCATATTGGGCATATCATTGACTCCGATTGTTGCTGATTTGTTAAAGTTCAATGGCGACAATGTCAACTTTGAGTTTCAAAATCGCCAGTTGGTGTGGAACGTGATGACAGAATTCCTTGTGTTCATTCTTCCTTTGCTTCAGCTACAGAAGTGGAAGCGAGCGTTCCGCCAGTTACTTCCCACGAGAGCAGGAAAACAGTCGTCTTTTATTGGACCGACAGACGTTCCAGTTTCAACAAGATTCACAGATCTACCCCAATCTCATTGTGCTATTTGCATAGAGCTCACAGAAAAGTCAGGAATGAAGGCTGTCAACACGTTCGTCACCAATCCTTGCATTACAAACTGTGGCCACATCTTTTGCTATGTTTGCTTAGCCACAAGATTCAACGCCATAGAAAACGGGAGCGAAGAGGCCGAGGGTTGTCCCAGATGTCGCCTCAAATTGACCAGTTTCAAACAGTACGGTCAAGATGAAGACGAAATTGACAAAGACGCAATAATGGTTGAGTACAAGGAGATTGAAAGTGACGATGAACCCGAGAGTGTCCAGCCTTCAGAGAAGGAAGTGATCAAAGAGTCACAAGATAGCTCCGATCTGAGTAGCGAGGACGATGGCGGATATGTCTCGCTTGACGACGATGAGGGCGGATACGGCTCGTTTGACGAGAACGAGGATCTCGAAGAAGAAGTTGACGAATGGTTAGAGGGATCAGGGGAGGATATGGACGACGACTTTGATGAGTTTTACGATTGAATTATGAATACACTAACGGTCCCCGGATTGCGCGGAATCCTTCAACTTCTGTTCCACAAGTTCAACCAACTTCGTGCTATACTTGTCTAGTAGCTCGTCTGAATGAGATGTAGGAGTGCCTCCAAGAAGATTCAATATCTGGAGCACCTCGTCTCGCAACATCAGCTTTTGATGCTCAGTGAAGAGATCTTTTGATATATGTGATCTGATGATAGTTAGATATGCTAATGCACGCTCGTGTGCGTCAGAGCCCGAGGGAGGTAAGGAGGGAGTCAAGCTTTTGACAGAAGCAGCCCGTCTCACTACTTGGCTAGTCGCAACTGACTTTGCGGGAGACGAGGGACGTGACTGCCTTGAAGGGCTCGGCGGTGTTGAACTCTTGAAGGGTGATGTTGATGCAAGTGACCCTTTGAAGGGTGATGTTGATGCTTTGAAGGGAGCTGTTTTTATCGGCGAAGTTTCAGCTAGCTTCCGCTTTGCCTCTAGCCTTTTAAGGGTGGCGCTACTTAGACGAGGCGTAGGTGAGTCAGGGTCGGCTAGAACCTCGTCATTAGCCTTCGCAGTCTGTGGCCGCACTGGTGACGTAAGTTTTGAAGGCGATGATGATGCACTCGGTACTGCCACAGGCATTATTTTCCTTGCGACCTTTCCATGAAGTGAGATGGAATCGGGCTCAACGAACGACATGCTGGAAGAATTAACCGGACTCGGAGCTTGGCTTTGGATTTCGGGTCGTAGCGCCCATTTGAATAAACACCCTTCTAGTCCCAAAGTAAAAAGATGGCTGTCTTTGGCAAACATCGCCAGAACAGATTCAAAGTGGCCCCAAGTCAGATGGACGTGCTTTCCAGTTAGCATGTTGAATACTCGGAGCGATTTATCAGACGATGCAATCGCAATATTTGCATCAGGAAGCAACGAGAACTTTTCCACGCATAGTGAGTCGCCACTTTTTTCGTCACATAGTTTCAAAGATCTTTTGAGTGCTAACTTGGAGGCATCGTAAACATAAATGTACTTATCATTGCACGAAACAACAAGCTCGCCATCGAAGAGATCCATAAACAACGGCGTCGACTTCAATGTGATGATTTTTCTCTGCACAACAGTGAATTGGCCATCATCTTTGGTAACTTCGTGAACTGACACACTTCTATCAGCTGAACACACAAACAACGAAGACCCGAAAGTTTTCACTCCAACAAGCTTCCCGCTATGCGTTGGCAATGTGCGCATGAGTTCCCAACCGTTTTCTGATTTGTGGAAGATCTGGATCATACGGTCTCTTGAAATGCTGCAAAGGAACTGGCTCCCGTCGAGCTCAAGGTACTGGATGCCGCTCACAGTTGAGGCGTGCGCTTTTAGTTGAAGATCGATCTTTTCATGATCAAGGTCAACGAATGTAAGAAGTCCGAACTTGTCACCAAGGCACAATTGGGAGCCAACCTTGTCGACCGATGTCAATTCATTGGAGATGTGTTCACCCAGCGGGAGGCTGAAACTGTAAAGAGGCGTCATGTCACCACTCTCGTCGATGATGCTGACTCTTCCATCTTTTGCAAAGACTAGGCACTCACTAGAGCTGCTGAACCTGCCGTACGAGATGGAACCCGTAGAGGTGACCAAAGGTTTCGCCTCTTGCAGTCCTGGAGGGATGTAGTCGATTCGCCTTGAGTTGAGCAACACAATTCCACTGCCTGTGCGGTATGCCTTCAATAGGGTATCATCACTGATGGCAATATTGTTTATTCTGGCAGCCAATTTCGTAGGCGAGGGCGGCAAGCTTTTAATGTTGATTTGCTCTAGCAGGTCAAGTGCAACGTGACTCTTGTTTGACAGCAGGTCAAACAAAACAAGGTCTTCTGTTTCGTCATCAAGAACAAAGCCAGCAATGGCACTTGGGCTCTCATGTACTGGAACCAACTCACACAAGTTGGATAGAACGAAGATGATGCAACCTGATTTCACCAACGCATCGCTCTCATTCATCTGCAACACTTCCTGGAAATTATAATCCAAGTAAGACCCTAGAACAACATTTCTACCACTGAGCGCACAAACCTTTGAGCTTTGCAGACTGTCGAGCGGCTCAAACGTCCAAACCTTCATAAATCGTAGGCCAACGGTGATTATGCTGTAGAAGGATGCGTCGCTGTCGTGCCATGCAATGTCATTGACGATAGAAGTGCATTTGTTGGCAGACCTCAACGCAACACTGGATGCGGAGTACCTCCACACGTACAAGAAACCATCGCTCGGATCTCCAAGCGAGCAGAAGTGCTTCAGGTCTGGAGCAAACGAGATGTGTTTCACGCCAAACGAGTGCTCTTGCAAGACTGCGAAAGGCTGGTGAGACGAGTTGGGTGCGAGCGAGTAGAGTAATATCCGGGGCAGATAGCCCGTTTCGCCCACGGCCAACACACGCTTGTTGGGAGATAAAGCGACGCAACTCACATTGCGCAAGCGATCTTTTATTTTGAGCCCTTCTTTGTGGTCAACCAAGGTACCTTTATCTGTGTCCGAGCGCGGATTGACCCAAACCACCGTTGAGTTCTTTGCATAGCCGTAGTGGTCTCTATACGTGTCGGCATCTGGAGGGAAATCGCCGAACATGTTTATAGACTTGGTCACGTCTGTGCTGACATTAGCCACGAAGAAACGCTGGCCCAACGTCTTTCCGTGAGAGTCGAATGTGCTCACCACAACTCCCCCACTAGCTATATACGCAATTGTGTCTCCAACCACCGAGAACTGAGCAGAAGATACAGCGGAAACGCCTCTCACGCTTTCAAACTGTAGCACTGGTGGACTATCGACAGAGGGCATTGGAGAGGAAAGGTAAACAATTCTGTCTACAGTACCCCAGATTAGTGCGGATGAGCATCGCAGGTTGCATAGTGAGGAATGGCCAACATCGAGCTTTCGATCGAGGAAACAAACAAGCTCCGTGCCCAGATCGGGCTCCCGTTGATTCCGCTACCACAGCCAATAAAGAATGAGACGACTGAGCGTCAAAGCTTGAGTGTCGCGGAAACGAACAAGCTCAGACTCTCTTTGGGGCTACCGCCCATCGAGCAGCCAGAGAACCAATCTGCCGAGCCGCAAACACTACCGTCAAAGGAGCAAGCCGATTCGCCTGTTCCCGAGCCTGAGAGCTTTCCGATCAAAAAGGTTGGAAAGCTCTTTTATGACGACGTTGACACTGACTCTTGGCTAGACAATCTTGCAGTGGAGCGTGACGTGACGAGTCACGCGGTAGAGCGCAACGGCTCGGACGAAAGTGACAATGAGGTGGTGGTGGACCACGACAGTCGTGCTTTGTCCCTGCTTAAAGAAGGAGAAATGCTCACACTTAAAGATGGCGGAATCTTGGACGAAGGCGACCATCTAGAAAACGAGACCTTGCTCAAAGAGACGCGAACCCGAAAGGACAAGAAGGAGAGAGAGAAGATTGACATGCTACAGTTTGGCAGGAAACCGCACTACGACGAAGCCCGGAGCGATGACGACAGTGCGGACGGAAAGGTAGTCATGGCCGGATCACAAATCGTCCTCAAGGGCACCGAGAGTACCGAGACTACCGAGAGTGCTGAAAAGCTGGGGGAATTGAAGCTAAATGATCTTTTTGACGATGAGCTTGAAAACAGACCAAAGGTTACTATGAAAAAGTTCAAAACCAAGAAACCTAAGTCGTCCAAGAAAAGACGCCGTGAAGACGAGGACCTAGAGGAACTCAAAGTGGATGGTCCGATGGTCACGGTTGCGTTAGAAGCCGGTATTGAAGCCGAGGATGACTTGGACAGGATCTTATCGCTTTCCAGGAACAAGAAGATAAAAGCCCGCAAGCAGATGTCAGCGGAGGAAATCTCGAACGAAATCCGCCAACACAACCGATTGGACAGAGTGAACGAGATCGACGGGGCATTTGTCTACGACGATACGAAGGACTTTTTGGACTCGCTCACCCCAGATGTCACCCCAGATGCTGCCACGCATCCTCAACCAGAGACAACGCAACCGGACTCGACGCAACCGGAGACAACGCAACCACAGGTGGAAGAAGCGGCTAATGTGAAAGAGAAGTCGACCGGTGAAGCCGGCAACGAGAATGATGAGACTGATGTGACGCCGAAGTTCGCCAGTTTGCTGTCTACTCTCAAGTACTTCCGCGAACAGAGCACGTCAAGCACTGAGCAGAGGAGGCTTGAGCGGGAGCGACAGGAGAGACAAAAGGAGGCCGAGTTGGAGCGGATCCAAATCACAATCGAAGAAAGAATCGTGCGCCAAGAATTGGACGCAGACAAGAGCTACACCAGACTACCGAAAGAAGAGCAAGAGAAGATTTTCGAGAGGATGCTCAATGACCGATTGGTGAGCAAAGGCATCGCGTTTGAGCCCGTCAGCAAGGGCCGCTACTCCAGATATGCTGCACCTAAAGATCGCCTTGCTGAATACAATCCGCAGGTTAAGATACAGTACAAGGATGCCAAGGGCAATGAGTTGGACACAAAACAGGCGTGGAAGGAGCTTCTGCACAAATACCACGGTCTGGCCCCCAAGAACCGCAAAGAAAAGCCCAAGACCAAGAGTACGGGCGAGAGGGTTATCGGGTAGGTGCGACGGATGGATCGGACTAAAGCGATAGCTCCTGCAGAAAAACACGTCACCTGCATTTCACAACGACGACCCTGCCTACCCTGCCTAGGAACAACGTACAACGACCTTGCACTGAAGTAAGGTAGGCAGAGGGCCCGGCGATGGACTGAACGAGAAAACGTGTTTGGACGTATCTGCAGCGAAACTTAATTTGCACGTGAACTGATTGATACGATAAGCCAAAGCGAAATGTGCCCATTCTACGCGATAAATGTACATAGAGGAAATCATTCAGCCGGATGCTCCGGCCACGAACAAAATTTCTTCGGGCCAACTCCTCTCAATCTGCCTGCTCACGAATTAGTAATACTGAAAAGCCAAGCCAACTCCCCCATGAGGTTAGTAGTCTAGCACCTCTGTACACGACGGCAGTGAAAACAATCTGGCGGCCGACTCGGTCCGTTCCTGCAACTGATCCACACCTGCAGGATCATCAATCATTCAAGTCATCTACCTTCCCATCTTCATTCCGTTTTCCCTCAAATCTGCATAGCTCATTCCCTCCGCAATGCTGTCGGAAGCGCTTATATCCGTCAGCGGGATGACATGTGGCGCCTGCTCCGCATCGATCACAGAGGCTCTAGAATCCATCGAAGCAGTGCACAGTGCGGCCGTGTCCTTGATTACTAACGAGGCCAAGGTGCTGTTCAGCGATCCTGCTACTCCGGAACAACTTGTGGCGGCCGTTGAAGACTGCGGGTTTGACGCCAAGGTGCTAGCCGTGAAGCGGAGCTCCAGTCTGACTACCGTGCTAGACATCTCAGGCATGACATGCGGGGCCTGTTCTTCCAGCATTACAGAGGCGCTAGAAAAGGTGCCCGGCGTGACTCTGGCGTCGGTGTCTTTGCTCACAAATTCCGCCAAAATTGTGCACGACTCGTCCGTTTCTTCCGAATCCTTGTGTGAGACAGTGGAGGACTGTGGGTTTGATGCTACGGTGAGCTCTACGAATTCTGGAGTGGCAGCAGTCACCACCAAGCTCACTGTGACCGGCATGACGTGTGGTGCGTGCCTGGCCTCCATCACAGAGGCATTGGAGAAGGTTGCGGGCGTCATTTCGGCCAACGTCTCGCACATCACCGACACCGCTAGCGTCGTTCACAACGCAGATGTGCCTGCAAGCACCATAAAAGAAACCATTGAAGACTGTGGATTCACTGCTACGCTTGCGCTGTCGGCGTCCAGTACGAACGATGAGGAGCATCTCATTCTACAAATTTACGGCATGGACGACAACACCGACGTCACCGCCTTCCAGTATAACGTCGAAGCGGTGCTCAGTGGTCTACCGGGCGTTCACGATTTCCAGTTTGTTTTCAAGGGACAGGTGGATGCCGAGTTTCTCGAGAACAGCACCGGGGATCTCGACCCCGAGAACTTGATAGACGAGCTTCGAGTGGAGCTTTCGACAAACCTTACGGGGGTGCGTCAGTTGGTGGACGCGCTAAATGGCATTGATACTCAGCATGAATTCTTCATTCTTAATTCCGTGGACCAATCGTTGACGTCCCAGTTGAAATTGCTTTCGAAGACAAAAGACATACAATATTGGAAGGCCAACTTCCTTCACTCTCTAGCGTTCGGTGTGCCTATTTTACTTCTTAGTCTCACCGAGCGCACGCATCTATGGAAAAGCCTCATATTGTTCCATGGCCTTTTCTTGGTGTCAGTGTTGGAGCTAGCGTTGGCCACGCACATCCTTTTCAACTTGGGGTCTGTTTTCTTCAAAAAGTTCGGTGTCTTCATAAGGAACAAGGGCAGAGGCGCCAATATGGACGTCTTGGTCTGCATATCCACACTGGTTGCTTATGGATTCTCCATTGTATCGATTGGTCTTAGTGTGTGGTGGGGACAGACGGAACGGCCACCAAAGGTATTGTTTGAAACCACCGCCATGCTTGTCTGCTTCGTTTCTTTTGGTAAATGGATCGAGAATAGAGCCAAGGGTGCCACCTCTACCGCCTTGACTAGGTTGATGTCGTTGACCCCTACAACATGTGTGATCGTGACTGACGTGGCTGAGTTCGGTGAGCTCGTCAGCGCAACCAAGGAGAAAGAGAAGTCGATGACTGACCTCCACACCAGAACCATCCCCATCGATCTCATTCAGAATGACGACATTGCAGTGGTTACCCCTGGCAGCAAGGTACCTGCGGATGGAAAGATTGTGTACGGCAGCACGGAAATTGACGAGTCAATCCTCACCGGTGAGTCTTTACCTGTTCCGAAGAAGGTTGGGGATCTCGTCATCGGAGGGTCGATCAACGGTCCCTTTCTCTTCTACGTTAAGGTGAGCGGAGCGGGCAAACACTCGCAATTGCACCAGATCATCGAGATTGTGAAAGAGTCACAAGTGAACAAGGCGCCAGTCCAGAGATTCGCTGACTTCGTCGCAGCCCGTTTTGTTATGTTTGTTCTTCTATTGTCGTTGGCGACGTTCATCTTCTGGTGTCTTATGTGCGTTATTTGCCATCCGGACAAGCTTCCGAAGATGTTTTCTAAGGAAGAAAATGGCAAGTATTTCGTTTGCCTCAAATTGGCAATCTCTGTCATCGTTGTTGCGTGTCCATGTGCGCTCGGTTTAGCTGCTCCGACGGCAGTCATGGTGGGAACCGGCGTTGGTGCCTCCCATGGAGCTTTGATCAAAGGTGGAGATATTTTGGAGAAAGCGAGCAAGATCAAAATAATTTTGTTTGACAAGACAGGAACCTTAACTTCGGGTGAGATGCATGTTGTCAGAGCCAAAACCATAACTGAGGCGGCCAAAGTTACACCGAAGCTCTGGTGGACTTTGGTGGGCTCAGTGGAGGTCAATTCTGAGCACCCAGCAGGCAAATCTCTTGTTAAGCACGCTAAGAAAGTCTTGGGAATGTCGTTCGAAGAGGACACATTCGACACCTTCATTGCTGACTTTGAAGTTGTCACTGGTATGGGAGTGAGAGCAACAATAACTGCCGAGGGAGCTTCCTACAATGTGGCTGTTGGCAACCGAAAAATGATTGTCAAAGAGTTTCCCAACGCCAGGCAAAATTTGGCAAACGTGTTGGAAACGGACTTGGTATCCTCAGTTTACAGTGTTTCCCATGTGGTGATCAATGGTGAATACTGTGGCTACTTGGAGCTTTCAGATACTATCAAGAAGAGTGCAAAGTACGTGATTGACTATTTGCAATATGTCGAGAACTATCAAATCGGCATACTCACGGGAGACACCAAGGAAGTTGCTGAAAGCGTTGGATCTGAGCTTGGAGTACCACTGGGAAATATATTCAGCGAGATTTCTCCCTTGGACAAAGACAAAGTCATTTCCAAGTTGCGACAGCGATTTGGAGGAGAGGACAACGTCTCTATTGCTTTCGTCGGCGATGGCATCAATGACGCTCCCGCTCTCGTTCAGGCAGATATCGGAATGGCTATCAGTTCTGGAACTGATATTGCGATTGATTCCGCAGAGGTTGTGCTTATGGGACTGTCTGAGGGGAGTACGAGCGACTTGTTTGGTCTTGTGACAGCTTTGCAAGTTTCGGCTGCAAGCTTTCGCAAAATCAAGTGGAATTTCTTCTGCGCAACCATCTATAACGTCTTCATGCTCCCATTTGCCATGGGGTGCTTTCTTCCCTTCAACGTGATGCTCTCACCACCTGCCGCTGCTGCTGCTATGGCGTGCAGCTCCATCAGCGTTGTGCTTAACTCTTTGACACTCAAAAACTGGACCCCGCCCAACATTAAGGAACTCCTCCGAAGTGGAAACTTCGAAAAGGAAACTGGTAGCAGTTTCTCGCTTAAGCATTCCAGTCTCGAAGATTTCAATTACGTCAAGCGAGCGCGGCTGGTCAGAAAGGGCAGATTTGGATCTATTATGTCCATCTTCGAAGCGAAACGCAACACCACGTCATATGAATTGTTGCCATCGACTTCTTCATAGATTATACAACCTTTCAGCCGCGTATCTCTGGGAATTTTGATCTGGAAAATGGAGACAAAAGCTTGCAGTAAGAATAAACCTCATGCGGTGCACTTTCCACCATCTTGATCGAAACTAATATATAATCCCCAAAGGAAAACGTTCTCTTACCGCACGATGAGATTGCACTACTTCTTGATACTTTTCTTCGGACTCTGTCTGACTGCTCCAACTCGCGGAAACAGTACCTTGAAGGGTAAAGAGGAGAATCAGAACGAACCTACTTCTGCGGCCCAAGGCGACCTCACCGAGACAAATGTCGACACAGAAGCTATTTTGCGATCGATCAAGGCGGCTGCCGCGGCTGCCTCGGCAAAAGGCAAGTATGCTCTCAACCAAAGGGATGTGATGAAAGGCAGGTTTGCTGCTAATAGCGCGACAAGAAAGTACAAGTTGAAAGCCGCAGTTGATGCTGAAGTGAAGAGCGCGAAGGTAAAAGCGGCGACTACGGCTGCTAAAGCTAAACAGAGTGGCCCAGAGGTAAATGCTAACGCTAACCGGGGTGGCCCAGAGGCTGCTTATCTTGCACCTCTGGACACCACGAGCCCCATTGTCGCCCGGGGATTTTTTGACAATGCCATTGTGCAAGTCTTCCGGATGTTGAAGCAGTCGGGGCTCATCAACGACGTCATCCGCATGGCGTTGACTGACGAGGAAGTTCGAGGAGCGGTGGCAGAAATCACCATTGACTTGGTGAGGTAGGGCGTGATTCCCTACACGGAAATATTCACTGCGCTCCAGGAGTCTGGGTTGGCCCTCGATGTGTTGAAGTTCTCGCTCACTGACGATGAGACCCGGCAGGGCATTATAGAGCTCGTGCTCGAGTTGGTGCCTCTGCTAGTTGGGATCTGCGCGGGCGAAAGCGAGCCCTTTGTCGTTCGCAACTCTACTTCCATAACATTTTAAGACGACGTGAATCCAACTCTACTTCCGTAATCGAGCAATCTGTTTTGTTTTGGTTCCAAAATGCAAAAGATAAAGCAGCAATTTAGACGAATGCGGAATGAACTAAGAGAATAAATAGTGCATGAACAATCCATTCTTCGCGGGATGCATTGTCTGCTACCGTCTAGATTCCAATACGCCAGCCGTAGTGGCGTCGTAGTTTCCTTTCTTGCTCTTGCTTTGGTATCTCCATGTTGGGTAAGCAATGGCTTCGAGCAATTCCTGAAGCTGCACAGCTTCCTATGCACAAAGTGTAACCTTAGAAGAGGAAGTTGAGCTGTCAAGAAAAAGAAACTCGACCAAGAGCAACTAACTTTCACCGCAGGAACGGAGGTAAATGAAATTTCATGTGCCGTTCCATTCCGATCTGCGTTCTCGCACGAGCCGTTGCCCCTAAAGTTTCAAGTAGGATAGGTACCTGGAACATTCTCCACCGCTTTCGCAGTGGCTACTTCGAATTGGCTACATCACAATTTAGACAATATCATATTAAACTAACAATACACCAAGAAATGAATGATTTCTTGAAGGTAGCTTACAAAGCCAACAAAGCACCAGCGGCCAAGGCAACGGCACCAGCAGCGAACTGCTTGTTAGCAGCAGCAGAGTAGGTGGAGATGTTGGCAGCGGTGGTGGCTGGGCAGTCAGTCACAGTGGAGTCACAAGAAGTGATGGTAACCAAAGTGGAAGACACGTCGGTGACGGTGGTCACGTTAGTGGCAGAGACGGCGGCGGCGGCGGCGGCGAAGATGGCAACGGTGGAGAACTGCATTATTGAGCGAAAGACTGAAGTTTGATGATCTGAGATGAGAAGCAAAGAGCGGGCCAACGCCAGCCTTATATAGTTGCGGCAATGGACTGATAAGCGGCGAGAAGAAGAAACTTTCCTAGGCCGCAAAAAACGATGCAGTCGCGTGCAGTAGCTACCCGTTACGGCGCCTGCGCGCCGGAAACAGCATGCCGCCTGCCGCATTGGGACGACCTAACGGGGGTCTGGCTGTCTGCGTGCAGTCCGCACATTGCGCCGCCTCGAATACACGAATTACTAGAACGTGCGGAACTTTTCTCCCGGCAACAAGTAAACCTCAGCCCGCACCCTGCGCAGTACCATCTTCTGGTTATATTGTTCTCGCAGACAACGCAACCGGGCCATTTTACCGCCGGATCAAGTCCCAACCCTATTGGTATCTTGATCGCCGGAACTTAAAGATTCCTGGTTACAACACGCTGCTGGTTCCGACCATTCCCCATGCCTGATTCTTGCTGGTTGGCGTGGTATTTTTCCAGTGTATTTTTGCATCAGCACGCTGCATTGTCCTGCTTGCTCGCGGGCCTGATCTGGGGCATTCCTTTTTTCCTGTGTGAAGGTCTCTTCATAACACGCTGTGCATAGAAAGAAATGAAAACACATGAGTCGAGTAACGGCAGGCCCACGCAAGTCAGTAATCGGCCGATGCACGGGTTGCAGTTCGGCACACGGGTTGCAGTTCTTGGGCGTGCACCCTTGACTTCAATGTAGAGTGTAAGGTGGCCTTGCAATCATTGCTATGGGTAGGTTGTCGCACCCATAGCGAAAAGCCGGGATGCAATTATTACCGAGAGATAGGGCCACGGGCGTCGAGCAATAGCAAATAACGAATTCCAATATTATTAATTAGAGGGGCGGAAGTATCGAGGATCAATGCACTTGCACATTGCCAGATGAAGAATGGGTTCCCACCGGACGATCGCTGGGGCAATTTGACTCACCCGGTGCCCCTTTAACACGTGAAGGTTGCAGGAGAATAGGCAATTCAGGTAGCACCATCGCGGGGTTATGAGGAGGTTTTGCCGAGTGGCAGATATATGTCTCGGCTTGTCGGCTAATACAACGCCTTGCCGGAGATCGTTGCTTTTGCATCGTGCCTCTTCGTGCCTGCAGTTTATTTCAGCATGACTTAGCTAGGTCATCTTTCAATCCCATATAGGGGTCGCCTATATGTGCCTACTGTTGCTTGGTGACGTAGCTGAGTTAGCTTCGGTCAATTCTAGGTTGGGTCGACTTGGACGTTTCGAGAATATCATTATGTTGTTTCATTAGAGGACCCGCTGATAGCAGAAGGTGCTCCTCTCCACAATTGAGTGGTGATATACGATTGTTGGATACAAATGCCATTGGCCATGCAATTGTGTTCTCGTGTGGCCGTTAGGATCCCGAATACTAGTTCCAAAATAGATATTCCCGGCCATTCCATGTGGTTATTCTCCCTGCCGAACATGAGTCACCGCCAGACAGGTTCAACTTAGCGCGCTGCACCGAAGCCGGCAGAATCTGAACACATGCTTTTGCAAGCTCATCGGAGGAGTAACACAGCAATCAAGAGCTATGGCCCCAACATATCTGACTTGAACATGAGGCTTAGATTGGGAAAGCTTGCTCCACACTTTGACTGTGGCTGAATGCGGGGTGAACAGCACTACTGAACGCTCGTTGACAACGAGAATCCACCTCTGTACGATGCTCGCCTGCAATTGTATGTTGAGCTACAATGGTGCCGCGGACGCAACTTTCGTCTAAGCAGTGCCCTGCATTAGCGAAATGTAAGGTGTGCACTTTCCTAGTTCGCATTTATGAACCCTGGAATGCCATCTGTTCTTTGCAGACGCACACAGGATTCTAATGGGTCTAGTAGAATTACATTCAGCGGGCAGCACTCCAGATCTCTTGACTAATTTATCGGTATCGTGCAATTTTGTTGAAGTTTCGTGTTGTTACCTAAGAGTGTTCGCTGTACTTGTCCATCGAGCTCGAACCGGTGTGGGCAGGTTTCATTGACGCATTCAGGTTGACGTCCTTTGTGATGGTAATTGCCTGCGTTAATAGTCTGACCTATATAGTCTCGTCTGATGTATCGTCGTGCACATAGCTTAGCGACTACATTGTCTTGATGGCGTTATGCATTGAATTATAAGAAGGTACCATGACCAGATGAAGCATCAGGAAAACACGGCGCATCAGGAGAAGACGGCTCGTGAGTTTACGTTCTTCCGCGTGTACCAACTGACGAAATCCTTGACAGCGATCCGCACCCGACGATTGTCCTTGTTGGGGAGTGCAACGCTGATTGCGCCGATAAGCTTCGTGATCTCTTGCTCGCTCATGTTTGGGAGTGCTGCAGCTGCAGAGTGTAACCATCCCACTGCAACCTCGGTATCGGGGGACACTGTGAGAATCTTGATCAAGAGATCATTGCCATCCACATCGTTGTAAAACTTGTATATGAGGCCATTGAGCACCACCGCCACCAATTGTTGCCCGTGATTATCCGACGCCAAGAATTCTTTCACCATCTGCTTGATCTGCTCATGATCTCCCTCAAAGAACGACACAGGTGGGTACTCAGAACCCCATGACACGTAGTCGATGAAGAAGTGAACACATGCCATCAATGGGTTGTACTCCTCACTGGTATTGAGAGCAACAACACCGGTCTCGAGAATCGACAGCATGAGGTCTTTGTTGCTGATGACCTCAAGCGGGTAAAACATCAACAAATGGCCTGCCATGTTGAAGTAATCCTCAATCACGTCAGGGATGCCACGCACATCAAGCGATGGGTTGCGGACCAACTCCAAGAATGACGCACTTTGGGCCAATGAAAGCTCATAGATAGCCTTTCTGTTCTCAACATCTAGGAACTCTTCACTGCACTGAATGAGAATACCTGTCGTCCAAAGGTAGCACCCGTAATAAGTCGCGCGGAACCCATCGCGAAGCAATGCTGTCATAAGTGGGAGCGCGGGCGCAAGGTAGCCAGTGCACCCTTGGATGGCGTTCTTCATCACCTTCGTAAAGTGCTCGCTCACCTTTAGCGACTTGCCAAATTTTGTAATCACTTGTGAAACCACAGGCCACACCGCATCCACAAAGTAATTGGCAGGAGGGTACTCGGCAACCGTGTAATCTGCGCAGCGCAAGATGCTAAAATAAATGCTGAGGATCTCGGCCTGATCATGGAGATCGGCCGCAACCTGGTCGTTATCCGTCGATCCGGCCGCAAGCTCGCTTAACCGGGCCAAAGTCGGGCCCAAGAACGTCTGCGACGCCTTGTATTGGTCGCCAAGAGGCATGCCTTTGATCACGTGGGCCATGCCGTCAACCAAGTCGTAAGTTGCTTTCACGTCAAGCTGGCTCAGCACTTGTTGGTAAAGCATGTACAACTGGTCCAAATAATTGACAAGTAGGGACGCGCAGTCCTGGCAGAAGTACATGAGTGCTTGGGACGTTGCGCTCACGATGTCTTTCTCACTAGGCGATGTGCTGAAACCCTTGATGATGTAGTTGAGCTGGGGCTCCAAGAACTCTGGGTGCTTGGCAGTCCACATGCTGTACCGTCCCAATACGAGGGTGGTGGCATAACGGATTTTGGGATGTTCGGGCAATTGCACGAGCATTTGCATGATGACGGGCAAAATGGTCTTCTCCTTGAGAGACACCTCCTTGGCCATCACGCGCATGCTGAACAACGGAGCCTCCAAAAGCTGCCACTCGGATTGCTGAGACACTAGGTAGAGGATCTGCTGGAAAGGGACGTTCAACGCTTTCTGTGCGCCCACCACTGCGCAGCAGTCTTTGAGCACATCGCCCATGTCGTAGCGGAAGTCCTTGAACTTGTCTTCCAGCTCCCTGTCGCCGTCGAAAAGGTTATCGTCGTCCTTGCCTCTGGGGTAGCAAAGGTGCCCGATGATGACCAGGATGAGCTCCAAGTAGATGGGCAGGAGGATGTTTCTCGCCTCCTCGAAGCGAGGGAGCGTGAGCATCTGCTTGAGTTGGTACCAGAAGTAGAACGTGTACTTGACCACGTCCAAGTCCTCGTCGTACTTGCTGCACAGCAACAAGATTTCAACGAGCGGCTTGAAATGCTGAGGGTTCTTTGCAATGAGAACGTGCCACGACTCGCCCGCCTCCACGTACACGCGGGTGAGCCCACTCACCACCTCGGGGTCGTCAAGATGGTCTGCGTAGAAGCTGTGGACCAGCAAAAGCTGCTTGAAGAGCGCATCGATCAACTCGTAGTTGTCAATGTCTCTCGTTTCCTTGAGGGCCGAGCAAAGGCAGTCAGCGGCCTTCTCGAACGTGCTTTCCTCGGTGAGAGACTTGAAGATCACGCCGGCGAGTGCATTGACGCGCAACACGTCTTCTATCGGGCACTCTTTGATCCAGCTGTTCAAGCAGTCCAACACGAGGGCGGACTCGGAGCCCTGCTCGGCCAAGTTGGTCAAGAGCAGAAGCACGTGCGGCACGTTGTCGGCGATGAGCTCGCGCGTGCGCACGGCGAACTGGTCGTCGGTGAGCGGGGTCTTGTTGGACTCGGTCAACTCCTCGGGCAAGATCTTCAAGAACTCCAAGAGCGCGGGCAAGAGCGCCTGCGACGCCGACAACCGCGACGTGATGTCGGCCATGGCGTCCTGCCAGCCCAAGTACTGGAGCGCCAATTGGCACACGGCCAAGGACAATTGCGTGCGGATCAACTTGTCCTTGGATGCATAGGTGGTGAGCAAGTCGAGCAACGAGTTCTTGAACTGCGGCAACGACGACTCCGGGAGCTGCAGCAAGTCGTACGTGGCCTTGGACCGGAGCGTCTGCGCGGCAAACATGCGGTACTCGAGGGGCAGCTGGTTGTTGGCGAGAAGCTGGTGAGCAATCAGCCACGCCTCGGCGGACTTCTGGAAGTTTTCCAAGAACGTGGCCGCCTCTTTTTTCTGCGCCTGCGGCGCAGTGGGGGAGTACATGGCGGCTAGCGCCTGCTCTGCTTGATCCATGGTGGAGACTAACGGTGGAGATGATTTTTTCGAGATTGACTTGGGCGCGGCACGACGCCGGCTGCAAAATGTCCCGAACACTAGAGACGTTTGCTTTTATTTAGTATGACTGTATGGGCTCGATCAGATGGTCGTAGTTGGTTGACATTATGCGAATAAGCTGAGTCAGACCTAGTAAAGGTGTGTTCAGACTTCAGCACTGTGGTGTAGAATGAGATAGTCGAGAGAAGTTTGGAGAGGAGTGAGGGTGGTCGAGTTGGTCGAGGTGTCGAGTTGGTCGAGGTTGTCGAGTTTGTCGAGGTTGTCGAGTTTGTCGAGCTGGTCGAGTTAAGGCGATTGGTGGCCTGTTCGTGAATTGGGAGATGAGCAGTCGTGTACAGAGGCGCGAGAGTCAAAATAATTTATTACGCGTACATAAACACCAACTCTTTACCATGCCCAGACCCGTCGTCATCTCCGGCCCCTCAGGGACCGGCAAGTCCACGCTCCTCAAGAAGTTGTTGGCGGAGTTCCCAGACAAGTTTGGTTTTTCCGTATCCAACACCACCAGAGGCCCCCGGACGGGCGAGGTCAACGGAGTCGACTACCACTTCACAACGGTGGACGACTTCAAGCAGATGATCGCCGAGGGCAAGTTCATCGAGTGGGCGCAGTTCTCCGGCAACTACTACGGCACGTCCATCAAGGCCGTGGACGACGTGGCCCAACAGGGCAAGGTCTGCATCTTGGACATCGACATGCAAGGCGTCAAGTCCGTCAAGAAGGCGGCCATCGACGCGCGCTACTTGTTCTTGAGCCCTCCCTCCATCGACACGTTGCGCGAGCGTTTGGTGGGCAGGGGCACCGAGACGGAGGAGTCCATCGCAAAGAGAGTGGCTGCGGCGGCGGCCGAGATGGAGTACGCCCAGACCGGCGCGCACGACAAGATCGTGGTGAACGACACCGTGGACAAGGCCTACGAGGAGTTCCGGGCGTTCATTTTGGCCGAGTAGGCTGAATAGATGCATGCACGTGGCGCTCCGGTGCCATCCAGACTCTAGACCCAAGCGAACCATCGTTTTCCATACTCATTTCACTCGTTTCACTCATTTCCATACTCATTTCCATACTCATTTCCATCTTACATCTTCATCCATCTCACTTCCTCATCTCATCCGTTTCTCTAGGTCGCACGGCGATGCATAGCTTACACGCAGTCATCTTCGTGCGGCTTACCGAACCTCCAAGCACATCGGGTACTTTCAGTACCTCCCGTACCTTCCAGTACGTTCTAGATACTTTCGAACAACTCGCTTCGAGTAACCACATTTCGAGAACCTTCGGCTTCGAGAACCTTCGGCTTCGAAGAACTTTCGAGGCGATTACTCAGCACCTTCGACGCTCGTTCTTGCGCTACGGTGATCACAAATCTGGTAGGGACGACAAGCAGGCGAAGCTCATGACGAGGATCTGGCCCTGGTCATCGCTGCCAGCCACAATAGGTCACGGCCACCGGCGTCCTGCACTCAGCCATCTGGGCCCGTTGTCAGCGACGGCATCGCCAGATTCCGTCAAAATTCCGTGAAAATCTCCCTGCGGCTGACTTCTGGCTTCACCTTGGCACCGACGGCGCACGCCGATTTCCCTGATTGTCGCGATTCTCGTTCCATTTCTCGTACTGTAGCATTGTCCCAAATTCTTGGGCAGACTTCAACTGCGCCCTGGACCCCAAATCCACGCAGAAGAGGCCACGAGCGCAATCTCCCTCTTGGCCGTCCACCCATGCGGCCAAATTCCGATGCCGAAGTTTAGGCTTTCGCCTCCAGGCCGATTTGGCTACGCCACGGGGTGATGTACTGCATCCAGGAATGTCCTGCTAGCGCAAGAGAAAATTTGTGAGCGCTTACTTCACATTAGTCAAACCACATCACTCACAGCCGATCAGATAAATAGGTCCCAGCAGAATTTTTTTTCTCGCTTTCCGTTACGCCTGTCCCGCCTTTTTGGCTGCTTGATAGTTCTTCGATTCACATCCTCCTACCCATGACTGATACCAAGCCCAAGAGAACGCTATCGAAGATCGGACGGCTTTTTGGCGTGTCCTCCTCCAACCTCACCCACCTCCCTCAGGATGGGAAGTCGCTGAAGACAAACGTCACGCTCGAGTCGCTCAACAGGGCCCAGTACAACGAGAACGACGCTCCCTCGACAGCCACCCCCAACGGAATTACCCCCAACGGAAATGCCGCAAAACGGGCAACTTCGCCCACGCTGCCCCGCCCACGGTCACCGGTGGCGGTGTCCAACGGCATCCTGCTCGAGGCCATCGAGCTGGCGCTCGCGCGGCAAGAGGACGACGTGCTCTTCCCCTTGCCCAACGACCGCTCGAGAACCGCGCTGCCCAAAACGGCAGGTGCGGCGCTCTCACCCACCCAGTCGGTGCTGTCCGCCGAGTTCGTGCACCCCCAGCCCGTCTCTGCGTCGCAGTCGAGCTTCACCAGCCCCGAGAACAATAATAGCGTTCGCTCGCCCGCGGTTTCGAGGCTGTCTTCAGTGAGCAGCAACGTGAGAAGAAACGGCTCCACTGCTCACCTTAATGCGCCGCCTCCAGTGAAGACCAAGACTCCGGTGTCGCGCTCGTCGTCTGTCAAGAGAAGCGCACAGCCCTCACCCGGAGGGAACCTCTCTCCGACTGTTTCCAGCACACACTTACCCGGGCTCACGGCAGGTGCTGCGACTGCCAGCAACAAGCCTAGATTCAAGATGTTTGAGGACGGCAGCCACGAGCACAACTTGAGGGCCGCCAAGCGCCAGGAGAAGCTCAGCAACATGCTCAAGGACCTCCTCGGCGCGAAGAAGCTCCGAGACGAGGCAAAGTCGGCTGTGCCCAACATCCTCCAAGGGCTGAAGAAGGAGACCACCGGCGACAAGCCGCCTACGTTGTTTGCCGGCTTGGTGAGCCAGGTGAAGAACAACACCTCCCCGTACCATCAGCGCCACGACGAGCTCTTGGACCCCATTGCCAAGCAGGACTGCCGGTCCTTCGTGGAGAAGTACGGCCGGTGCCAGGAAGTGATTGGCCGTGGGTCGTTTGGTGTCGTGCGCATTTCTCACAAACGTGCCAACAACGTGCCCGGCCGCGAGGAGGTGCTATATGCCGTGAAGGAGTTCAAGAGGAAGCCGTCAGAGTCCGAGAAGAAGTACTCGAGAAGATTGACTTCCGAATTCTGCATCTCGTCGTCCTTGAAGCACATAAACATCATCGAGACGCTTGACCTATTGAAGGACGCCAAGGGTGACTATTGCGAAGTTATGCAGTTCTGCCCTGGAGGCGACTTGTACACGTTGATCATCGCCGCCGGCAAGTTGGAGTACGCCGAAGCAGACTGCTTCTTCAAGCAGCTCATACGTGGTGTCAACTACATGCACGCGATGGGCGTTGCCCACCGCGACTTGAAGCCCGAGAACTTGCTTTTGACGCAACAGGGTGTGTTGAAGATCACGGATTTCGGCAACGGCGAGTGCTTCAAGATGGCGTGGGAGAACGAGATCCAGCTCAGCGAGGGTGTGTGTGGCTCCAGCCCGTACATTGCTCCCGAAGAGTTCACGCACGAGCTGTTTGACCCTCGCTGCGTGGACATCTGGGCGTGCGGCGTCATCTACATGGCCATGAGAACAGGGCGCCAGCTTTGGAAGTTGGCGGACCCCAAGCGCGACGAGTTCTTCGAGGAGTACCTTGTGAAGAGAAAAGATGCCACCGGGTACGAGCCCATCGAGTCGTTGAAGCGTGCGCGCTGCCGAAACGTGATCTACTCCATCTTGGACCCCATTCCAGAGAGGCGTATCAACGGAAAGCAGATCTTGAACAGCGAGTGGGGCCGGGAGATCAAGGTGTGCGCCGCCGGCGAAGGGCTCTTGAAGGACGCGTCGCTGGAGAGTGTTGCTGCGACGCCGGCCGAGAGCGAGTGATACAGATGATGAACTTATGACATTGCATACTATTTTATTTCCATACAATTATTAATACCATGTTTAACGACAACCCAAGTAGCAAGGTCAAATCATCCCAATGAAGACAACAATAAGCTTGTTTGTGTGCAGTCTGCACCTCGCGCATCGACGCGGTAAATGCTTGTAGTGAATGTACTTCTGTCTACATGGTTGAACTCACAGATTTCCATAAGCAGGAGAAGGTGGGAGAGGGTATGTTCTTTAGTCCCAAACGCGCAGGATGAGTGGCCTTTCCAGCGTTTTTGGCGGTTTTTTGTTGTTGCTCTACTAACTTCAGGCACCTATGGCGTGGTTTACAAGGCGGTAGACACCCGCCACAACAACAGAGTGGTGGCGCTCAAAAAGATCCGGTTGGAATCGGAGGACGAAGGCGTGCCTTCGACGGCCATCAGAGAAATCTCTCTCTTGAAGGAAATGAGAGACGACAACATTGTTCGTCTCTACGACATCATTCACTCCGACTCGCACAAACTCTACCTTGTGTTTGAGTTCTTGGACTTGGACTTGAAGAAGTACATGGAGTCCATCCCCCAAGGCGCGGGGCTCGAGCCGTCGATGGTCAAGCGCTTCATGCACCAGCTTGTGAAGGGCATCAAACATTGTCACTCGCACCGGGTGTTGCACCGAGATTTGAAGCCGCAGAACTTGTTGATCGACAAAGAGGGTAACTTGAAGTTGGCGGACTTTGGCTTGGCCCGTGCGTTCGGCGTGCCGTTGCGTGCGTACACGCACGAGGTTGTCACGTTGTGGTACCGGGCTCCCGAAATTCTTTTGGGCGGCAAGCAGTACTCTACGGGCGTGGACATGTGGTCGGTGGGGTGCATTTTCGCAGAGATGTGCAACCGCAAGCCGTTGTTCCCCGGCGACTCGGAGATCGACGAGATCTTCCGTATTTTCAGGATCTTGGGCACCCCCAACGAGGAGGTGTGGCCCGACGTGAGCTACTTGCCGGACTTCAAGTTGACATGGCCCAAGTGGGAGAAGAGCGACTTGGGCAAGCACGTGCCGTCGTTGGACCGCAGCGGTGTCAGCTTGTTGGAGCAGATGTTGACGTACGACCCCAGCAACCGAATCAGCGCCAAGCGTGCCTTGGTGCACCCCTACTTTCAGGAAGATGACGACGACAACTACGACAACTACCTGAGATCCGTGAACATGGGCTAGGTGTTTGACCGTGGCCCAGATGTTCTCTACGCATACGCTTTACTTCTCATGCCTTAGTTATATCATTACGATTTGTGCCAGTACCCGAGTAGAATGAGCAAGAGCGCCATGAGTAGCCGCAAGGGCGGGAACTGCCCTACACGTCCGACCTGGCCCTCCTGACGAATCTCAAGTCTGGTCAATGCTTCCAATTCCTTTCCTCCCGTTTCTGTTTTGTCGACCTGTATGTCTTGAATGTCTGTTTTGTCGACATGCCTGTCTTCTGTTTTGTTTTCCTTTTCGTCAGTGTTTACCTCAGAATCTGTCCTTGCGCATGCCAGTGCGTTTTCCTTTTCATTGTCAATTTTGTCCTCTTCACCCCGTGGACATTTCTCCGCCTTCTTTCTTTCTAAGGCCAGCTCTGCGTCGCCAGTCTCTCTTTCTAAGTCTACCTCTGCCTCGGGTTCTCTCTCTTCATTGGTAGATGAAGCACTGCGGGTTGTGACAAGTACTGGACACAACTCTGTCCCAATAAGACGATCGCTGAGGTCAGAGGCAAAGGAGGATATGCTGATCACATCCTCTGCGTCCATCAAGACCACCTCGTTTCGCTGGTGTTGCATCTTCACATCCTCAAACACCGAGTTGAGCTCATCAAGCTCGCTTCTGATGTCGAAGATGCGGTCACGCATGAACTCGTTGTTGTCCGAAAGCTTCGTGAGAAACTCCATATCGTGCACATTCTGCTCGCGGAGCACCTTGAGCTTCGTGTCAATGTGCTTGAAGTTGAGATTGATGGTGTGGTGATGCACGTTGAGCTCCTCGAGCATCTTGTGGAGCCGGAATTCGCCTGACCTGTCGCAAACCTGTGGAAACGCATCATACGGAATTTCAAATTCCATGAGCGACGCCGAGTCGTCCGAGTCGTCTTCCCTTAGTATCAGTTTGGGCGTCTCGACGCTAGCCATATCTGTGCTTACTATGTCCGCCACATCCTTGAGCTCATGGAGCATGATCTCGCTCTTCGAGCACAGTTTCTCGTAAAATATGTTCCGGTTGTCCTTGTAGAAGTTGTAGTCGTCGGAGAAGTCGCCGTAAACCGTCCGCTGGCTCAAGTCCACGACCTTGATCTCAGAGAGAAGGTCCGCCAACAATTGGAGCGTGCCTTCTTTGGAGCCCGCTCCATGGCTGTCGAGAAGGTCTTTCATTTTTTGTGTAATGATGTCGTCGTTGGTGAGAAACCCTGGCTCTAGATCGAGTTCGTGCTCGAGCGTGCCCAACATTTCGGGTAAACTGGCGTGCGAGTCGGGCCGGCCCGACGTCTGCCATACTCGGTCGAACAACGAGTCTGGACCTAGAGCCCGTCCAGCTTGCGCATCTTCGCTATTGCTCATGCGGCTCCGGGAAGAGAGTAGTGGCTAGCTGTTGTGATGACTACCCAAAGCGGTATGGTAGTGAGGTGTTGCGTGCAGGCCGTTGGGTTGTGCTACGATCGTGTTTGTTCGAGAATATCAATTGGCAAACAAGGACACTACGATCGCTTCTACTTTCCTAAAGTTGTATTGTGTGAGCAGGCTATGCCCATATTTGGGGCAACCCCTGCGATCCGAAGATGGGATCGGCGGGGATGGGCACCCTCTTAGCCTTTGCTATATCGCCTGAATTGTCGTAAGTATCCAGTCTCTTCACGTGGATGTCTCTCACCAGACGGTACTTCTCGCCCTCTTTCGGATAAGCCGCCAAGTAGCGGTACTCCGGAGAGTAGTCCTTGGAGCAATGAGAAACACCTGCGGGGAGCACTATGACGTCGCCAGTAGAGACCTCGACCTCAGCACAGTTTTCCGTTTCAGGGTTGTCAGATGTATTTGCAGTGACATCCAAGCCCAAGTAGAGAGTGGAGGAGCCCAGAATTACTGCGTACGCCTCGTGCACATTGGGATGGTAGTGGATGTATGTCACACTGGGCCATACTCGCTGCGGTTAATATCAAAGCCCGAAGATGCAAGGTTATGACCAGAGTGAGACCTCAAGAGAAGGCACAAGAGTAGGAGGCTCATTCATCGGAGTTGAGAAGGCACATACGTCTGGCGTCCAGTGGTTGGCCTCGAATAGTCGGGCGGTGTTGCTCTCACGCTCTGCTTCGGTGAGCTTGCAGTCGGTCATCGCTTCGGAGAGCACATTCCTGTAAATTAGAACAGGATACTTGGAGTTTGGAGCGTTCTTCGTTGCGAAGTTCACAGCGTGGGCCTCTATGTTCATGAGTAGTTAAGATATGGGCCGTATCTGATATCCAAAATAGGCTACATGTTGCGGGGCGAGATGTTCGAAGCCATTAGATCAGCAACCTGTCAGTCTATCTCTACCTGAATATCTGAAGGTCTAAAAGTCCTCATAGGCTTCCCTAATGAATTGACTCCCTGTACTTGGCAATACGGCCTACGTGCGGGGAGTAGCTCACACGAGTAGGAAAGCACAACCGAGAAATTGAATGATCCATATAACTTGGATGATCAGAAGCAAACGCAGGAGCGATATTAATTTCTTACTGAGCTTATGAGAGTAGTTTGTGCCTGGCTGGGGATGGGTGTCAAGTACCTGCACACACGCTACATCAAAACTTCATGAGTAACTACTACGGCTCCCGCCAGGGCGGACAGGACAGCTACTACGACCGGAAATTCGACTCCTCGCGGGGATACAGAGGAAGAGGCGGGTATAGAGGACGAGAACCGTACGGCTCGTCGTACCGCGGCCGCGGAAAAGGCTACCGGAGTGATTATCGTGATCAGCGCTTCGAAACGAACGAGCGTGAGCGGGACGTGGACACCAAAGAGCGCGAGCCCAGCGAGCGGCGCGAGTTCGCTGAGCGTCGAGAATTCAACGAACGACGCGAGTTTAATGAGCGCAGAGAATACGGCGAAAGGAGAGGCTCCGAGAGAAGAGAACATGGTGAGCACAGCGAAAGGCACGAGCGGCCTGAACGCTTCTCGCGAGGCGGCCACCGCGGCGGCTACGGTAGCGTGCGTGGAAACAGAGGCAGTAGCGACTACGGGCGGCATGCCAGCGTTGGTGGTCGCCCGAGCGAAGTTGGCAGCAACTCGCCCAAGGCTGTGCCCCCTGCGGAGCCCGAGCACTCGGACCCGTGGATCTCCATATTGCAGATCCGCGACAAGAAGGCGGCGGCCCGTATGGACGCCAACTACAAGACGATAGAGGGCATCAACAGGCGCATTGGCGAGCTTCTAGTGGAGAAGGAGAAGCTCCGCGGGTCCTTGGCCACGTTGGACGTGTACGCCAAGCGAGATGCGTTGAACGTGGACTTGTGCAGCGAGAAGCTCGACGAGTTCACCTATATGTAATCTATGTAACGGGAAGGTAATGGGATGGCCAGGCCATTATGGACCAAGTGTAGAACGTACAACGCCACCAGCAGTGATGCACTGCAGCACGAGCAGCTATATCCTTGCCAATCATCAAGTGAGTAGAGCATGAGAAACACTGTACTTCTCGTCTATACGTCCCGAAGCGTAGACCCCTAACTTCCTATCTCTTCCTCTGTCTACGTTCATATAGTTCTGACACCAATATAGTTCCCTTGTATCTACGTTTGTATGTACTCTGACAATCATATAGTTCCCCATGTTCTACGCGTATGTGCTTCTCACATATTTCCCATGTTCCTACGCAAATGTACTTCTCACATTCATAGCTCTCCTTGTGCCTTCATACGTACCTCTGACAGCCATGTCTCCATTATTCAATATAGTACTTCTGATTCATAGTGCTATTTTGTTCGTAGTCTTCTTGTCCGGGCTCGCATATTCTTTAGGCTTAAGTGCATTGCTGCGACTTCAACTCGCACCATGTCTGTTTCCGAACTCTTCTCCAGCGTTTCCTCGTCCAAGGTGATGACGGTCGCCCTCTATGTGGCCCTCATCACCGGAGTGTACAAGATCACGACTTTCTCGTTGTCATTGGGCGCCTTGTTGGTCGACTTGTTCGTTGTTCCCTCCACCAACTTTGCCCGCTACGGCGCCAAGAAAGGCAAGTGGGCGGTGGTCACCGGCGCGTCCGATGGCATTGGCAAGGAGTACGCGTTGCAATTGGCCGCCAAAGGCTTGAACGTGGTGTTGGTGTCCAGAACTTTGTCCAAATTGAGTGCCCTCGCTGAGGAGATTGAGGCCAAGTACAGCGTCAGCACCAAGGTGGTGGCGTTCGACGCATCCGAAGACATTGCCGACAACTACGTCCAGCTCCTGGAAGCCATTGCGGGCTTGCCCGTGACGGTGTTGGTGAATAACGTGGGCCAGTCGCACAGCATTCCTGTTCCATTCTTGGAGACCCTGACCGACGAATTGACCAACATTGTCACCATCAACAACCTCGTGACGTTGAAGATCACGCAGACGGTGGCGCCAGTCATTGTGCAGACGGTTGCGGCGGACAAGAAGGTGCGTGGCTTGATCTTGACCATGGGCCTGTTTGGCGGGTTGTTCCCCACGCCCTTGTTGGCCACGTACTCCGGGTCCAAGGCGTTTTTGCAGCAGTGGTCTGCAGCATTGGCCGGCGAGTTGAAGCTGCTGGACGTGGACGTGGAGTTGGTATTGTCGTACCTCGTGACGTCGGCCATGTCCAAGATCAGACGCGCGAGCGCCACGATCCCCAACCCCAAGCAGTTTGTGCGTGCGGCATTGGGGTCCGTGGGCAAGCGGAGCGGTGCCCAGGAGCGTTTTGCAACCTCGACGCCCTACTGGACACACGCGCTCATGCACTTTTTCATCGAGAACACCGTGGGCGCGTACTCGAGCGTGGTGAACCAGGTGAACTACGCGATGCACCACAGTATCCGTTCGCGGGCGTTGAAGAAGGCCGCCAGACAGAAGGCCGAGTAACCGGCCATGTGAATGGCCCTACTCGGTTGGCAATGGCCGCCAGAGTGGGCCAATTGGGCCAATTGGGGCCATGAATGTGCCGTCTGATGGGCCATGAATGGGTCAACTGAACGGTGGCAGCTCGAAGACTACTGGCTTACTGATGTATTGCTTCTAAAAGCTCGTTAACCGACCTAAACTTGTATGGCTTGTCTATCTAGCAGAAATCGAGCTACTGGCTCGGGCGTCTTATGAATGCACAGACTACGATTCACGTGAACACAATAGGTACAAGATCCTCAGTAGCACTTCCAAGCAATGTTTCATCCTATGGGGTAGCCAACACAATCCTGTATAATGGTAGGTAACTCCAAACTCCTGTCTATCCAAACCAGTAGACTATAGGTGTGCCTGAGCCAAGTGCCACCCCTTTAAGGTCCCATCGCTCGTTATTTGCTGCATATAGTGGTGCGTTACTGAATTTGAGTGGTGCCGTCTATATGTGGTAGGTATAGCAGATGTGGATCTCATGCGCGTAGGCAACTCAATGCATAATGATGCACGTCTAACAGGCGACAAGACGGCTCTGCCTATATATTCACTGTGATCCGCCGCTCTGAAAAGTGTCCTCGCTCGAATTTGAGAGCGCGAGACCGGGGGCAGTGGAAGCTTCTAGAACCCGCTCGCATCTTCCTCCACAATAGAGGCCGCGATAAAAGGTGGGCGCACTCAGCAATCATCAGCAACTATGGTAAAGGACTCCAAGCTCTACGATTTGTTGGACGTGGCCCCCACGGCCACCGAGAGCGAAATCAAAAAGGCCTACAGAAAAGCCGCTCTCAAATACCATCCCGACAAGCCCACGGGCGACACAGAGAAATTCAAGGAAATTTCAGAAGCCTTTGACATCTTATCCCACGAGGACAAGAGACAGGTGTACGACGACTACGGCTTGGAGGCCGCACGTGGCAATGCGCCCGCGAGCGAAAACCCCTTCGCCGGCGCAGGTGGCCCCGGCGGAGGAGGCGCCGGCCCCTCTTTCAGCTTCGGCGGTCACCCTGGCCAGGGAGGCTTCTCCCAGGCCGATGCGTTCAACATTTTCTCCCAGATGGGCGGCTTCGGCATGGACGACGGCGGCTTCAGCTTCGGCGGCAGCAGCGGCGGCGGCGGCCACGGCTTTGGCGGTTCTCCGTTTGGCGGTGGCTTCGGAGGAGGCATGCCCGGCGGCTTCAGCAGCGGCGGACGTGCTGCGCGCAGGCCCGAGCCGGACACGGTGCTGATAAACTTGCCCGTTTCCTTGGAGGACTTGTACGCGGGAGGCACCAAGAAGATGAAGTTGAACCGCAAGGGTGCGGACGGCTCCAAGGAGTCCAAGATCTTGGAGGTCAAGGTGCGCCCCGGGTGGAAGGCCGGCACCAAGATCAACTTTGCCAACGAGGGCGACTACCAGCCCGAGTGCCAGGCGCGGCAGACGGTGCAGTTTGTCGTGGAGGAGAAGCCCCACCCCACATTCAAGCGCGATGGCAACGACCTCGTGGCCACGGTGGCCTTGAGCTTCAAGGAGGCGCTCTTGGGCTTCGACAAGGAGATCACCACGTTGAGCGGGCGCAAAATCAGCCTCACGCGCTCGACGCCCGTGCAGCCTGCGGCGACGAACCGCTACCCGAGCTTGGGCATGCCCATCTCGAAGGAGCCGGGCCGTTTCGGCGACCTCATCGTCAACTACAAAATCGACTTCCCTACACACTTGACGGCTGCGCAGAAGGAGGCGATTTCCACCGCCTTCTAGGCAAGCATTACGGATTGACTTCGTGTAAATAATAGATCATGACAGGCTCAACGATGACGTTCATTCGCTCGCACATGTAGCAGGCACAATACTGTTCAATCAAAGAGCCTTGACGTTTCTTTGGCCAACGTATATAGAATTCAACATGATCTCACAAATACGACAAGTTCAAGCATTGTAGAACTCGCAAATAGAAGAGAACAGTAGAACAAATATTGATAAGCTGCTGAGACAGTCCCATTGTGGAATGGGTGGGTCTACATCGACCTTCACTATGACTTACAAACTCCACCAAGCGGACTAACGAATCAACTCAGTTGATGCACTGCCAATAAAACCTGCGCAACTCCAAGCAACTTTGCATTGCTGGTGGGGTTCCCCAACAAATCTAACAAACTTTCGATTGCGATTCGACTGCTGTCAGATTGGAGAATTGCCTGATTCGGTGATGACCCTTCATCGGTTGGGAGCATTGAGCCTGCACATGATCTGTGGCTGCGAAAAGTTGCCGATTTGTTTCTTCTTTATGCAGACCCGAGCCAAAGGATTCCAAGCTATTAGATGCGTAGAGACATGACGTTGTCCTTTGAATCAACGCCGGTTCAGTGTAGTGACCAAGGTGTGGCCACGATGCGCACTCACTAGTCAGCACACACTTTGAGACGATTAGCACGTTGGATCCAACTTCGAACTTCATGATCTGGGCACGATAATCTGGATTTCTCTAAATGCGAAGCATGAGCAACGAGAAACTTTGAGCTCCTGAGTAGACTGGACCACTATAACGAGGAATGAACCCACATCTCAGGGGTTCACATCTTCAATTCGAATAATGGCAAGCCACTGCTACTTGGTGACCCCTACGCATCAAGTTACTTCTTTGTCGATCATCGTAAGTTAAATTAAGAAGATACAGCTAAAATATCATGAAGAAACCAATGACTAAAGATTCAATAGTCCAGGGACGTTCTCTCACTGCGCGGATTTCACTTTCCGGATGATTCGCGCATATTCCGATGGTCCCTTCTATCAGCCAACCACTACGCTTAAAGAACCGGCCACTTCATAATTGATATAGGTCGCTTGAGCTGAAGACTACAACCTGCTATCATCCATTCTTGCCATCGAGACATGGGTTGATTTTTAGGTTCACTCTGGTGAGGGATACATTCGATGCCATAGACAAACGGTGTCGCATCTAGTTATAGTCCCACCTCCTCCAACATAGAGTACTACCGCAATGAGTCTGCCAACGTAGTCACATCTGAATTCACCTGCCTGCCTTACCTGCCTGCGCTGCCTCTGCTCGTTATCTCGTTATCGCTCCTACATACAGCGCAACATCAACTGAACATCATGTCTGTCATCCTTGCCTCGGCTGGCTACGACCACACAATCCGGTTCTGGGACGCCCTTACGGGGGTGTGCTCCCGCACCATTCAACATACAGACTCGCAGGTCAACCGGCTCGAAATCACCTCCGACAAACGCTTCTTGGCCGCAGCAGGCAACTTGTACGTGAGACTCTACGACATTCGCCAGGCTGGCAACGCCGGCAGCACGAGCACGCCGACATCGGCTGTGGCGGGCCCGCCGTCCTCGAGCAACGGGTCGAACTCCAACAGCAATCTGAATCCCGTGATGACGTTTGAGGGCCACAACGGCAACGTGACGCTGATTGCGTTCCAGATCGAGAACCGATGGATGGTTTCGTCGCTGGAGGACGGCACGGTCAAGGTGTGGGACGTGCGCTCGCCGTCCGTGCAGCGCAACTACAAACACTACTGCCCTGTGAACGAGGTGGTGATCCACCCGAACCAGGGCGAGTTGATCAGCTGCGACTACGACGGCAACATCCGCATCTGGGACTTGGGCGAGAACCAGTGCACGCACCACTTGATCCCGGAGGACGACGTGCCCATCAACTCGCTTTCGGTCGCGCTGGACGGCAGCATGCTCGTGGCCGGCAACAACAAGGGCAACTGCTACGTGTGGAAGATGCAGAACCACAAGGACATCACGTCGTTGACGCCCGCCACCAAGTTCCGCTCGCACCTGAAGTACATCACCCGCGTGGTGCTTCTGACGGACTTGAAGCACTTGGCCACATGCTCGGCCGACCACACTGCCCGCATCTGGCTGACGGAGCAGAACTTTGCGTTGGAGACGACGCTCCAGGGGCACCAGCGCTGGGTCTGGGACTGTGCGTTCAGTGCGGACAGCGCGTACTTGGTGACTGCCTGCTCCGACCACTACGTGCGGTTGTGGGACTTGTCCAACAGTGAGACGGTGCGCCACTACAACGGGCACCACAAGGGTGCGGTGTGCGTCGCCTTGAACGATGTCTAGGCATGCTTGCATTGTATTGCCTCTCGCATTACAGGTTGGCTCAATGGGGATTTATGGGTCGAGCGCTTCACCATTATTAGCCACCTTCATCTGTCTATTACATTCATTTAGGTTGGAGTGAGCCGACAGCCGCAGCATAATGGTGCCTCTGTTGCATTTTTCAGGTTGGCAAGTGCAAAAAGGGCACCTGGGTTGAACAATGGGTCTGCATCGCGCGGCAGCGACAGATGCCATTTCATCCATCTACTTCTCGAATTCTGAGGATCTCGGTGTCTACACTGTAAATAATGACAATGCGAACGTCCAATGCTATATATGCTGTAAGGCCATTTGGCCATATGAGTCTCAATTTCTCTCTTTTTTGTTTTTGTTTTTATCCATTTTGGGATCCGTTCGTTGTCTGCTCAAAGCCAGTCCGACTCGCCGTAAAGCTTCAGGTCGCCGTGCAAGCCGTCCAACAAGTCCACAAAGGTGTTCTTGAATTGGTCGCCTGGTAGTTCCAACGATCCACTGGCATTGGCACTGTGCGAGTGATCAATGTCCTCTTGCTTGACCGTAGGATCGTGGTGCGAGCGGAACTCGTCGTAGAGAAACCCTCCCAACTCGAAGCACCACGAGATGTACTCATCTACCCAGCAGCGGACCACCCACCACGAGCCGAAACTCCTGCTCCCGGCCATGCTCATCTCACGGATGCACGTGGTCAACAAGTTGGAGCATAGAAGCGAGAAGAGCCACGGGTTGATCTTCGGAAAGCGGTTGGGGAGCTCGAAAAGAAAGTTGGCGTACTTGGAGAGCCCGGAGCCCACTTGGGGCGTTTCGTCTTCGAAAAGCTTGACCAAGCGAGTGTCCAAAATGTCAATGAGCGTCTCTGCGTTCGCGAGGGCACACGGCACCTCGCGCATGACGATCTCGTGCATGTTCAACTGCAACAAGTCCGTGAGCATCGAGTTCCTCTCCGCGGAATTGCTCAAGACTTTGGACGCCTTGGAGCCCGCCGATATGCAACGAAGAAGCCTTCTCAAGAGCAGGCTGAACTGGCGGGCAAGGCGCAACTTCATCGCCACGAACGGCTTGGGAAACTTGCTCTGGAGAACGGACGAGAGTTTGGTCACGTAGTCGCGCGCAACTTCCTTCAAAGGTTGCATGATTTCGTCGGGAACATTCTGCAAATGCAACCGAGTCAACATCTTCAACATGGCGCGGTACATGACGAGATCGCAGTCGCGGACCCAGTCGGCCACCTGCTCGCTGGTCAAGAGCTTGAACACGGGCGCCGTGGAGATGGCAGGCACGGGGAGGAACAACGAGAACATCTTTTCGATATGCATGAAGCGCATCAGCTCGAAGATGGACGTGCAGTGGACGCGGTAGAGCGAATGCAAGGTATCGGCGATGTCGTAGTCAATGTCCGAGTCCTTGGGAAGGTACAAGTAGATGGAGGGCAAGCTCAAGGGCTGGTTCATGGACTCGTTGTTGACGGACATCTCGATGGCGGTGAACAAATGGGGCAAGTACTTGAGGTCGTTCAGCTGGAAGTACTCTTGCATCTGGATGTTGCTCAAGGGCGTGCCCATCTGCTGCACACTGGGGCTCTCGGACAACGAGGGCGTGTGCGGGTTGACGGACTGCGGCGAGTCCATGCCGCCCACGGACGAGTAGGACGACATGGGCGAGCCGCCCTGCAGCTGGTCGCCCACCAACTTCAAGCCGCAGTAGTGGTACTTGGACTTGCCGCGCATGCCCAAGCGGCGGGTCTTGAGGTTGGGGAAGAGGATGCGGATGAGCTTGCCGAAGTTGGCCGCGGTGAGCGGGTTGAGGTTGTAGTTGGCGCACAGCTGGACGTAGCGTGCGTATATGCGGTTGCGGGGCACCACGGCGGTGTGGGACGCCTCGCACGAGTTGTGGATCCACGCCATGGCGAAGAGCTGGAGGTGGCGGTCCTGGCGGAGGTCGCGCGAGCTTGAGATGTAGTCGAAGAGCGGGTCGGCCCTGAGCTCCGGGTCGTTGGTCTCCAACATCTTGACCTTGACCGCCAACTCCTGGAGCGGGTACGCGGCGGCCTTGATGGCCAACGACTTGAGCTGGTACTCGGGCTCGTCGTCGGTGCGCGCGAGCTTGCGCGAGTAGCCCTCGGAGTTCTGCGAGGCGGGCCGCTCGGGCGGAACCACGCCGTAGTAGTCGTCGTCCGCGCGGTACTCAAAGTCGACCGGGTTCTCGGGCATGGGCATCATCACGGGCCGCCGCAAGTGGCCGGGGCTGACGTGGACGCGGCGGGCGTGGGGCGAGTGCTGCTGCGAGGCCGGCGTCGCCTCCTGCGGCGGCGCGTAGTGGAACGGGAACGTCTTGGGCGGCGCCGGGTAGTCGTAGCGCATGGGGTTGCCCGGCACGAGATTCCCGGGCACAAGGTTCCCCGGCACGAGGTTGCCGAGGTTGCCCGAGGGCAAGGGCATGTTGCCCGCGGGCAAGGGCATGCTGCCCATGTGGGGCATGGGCCCTGGCGGCACGAGCGACGGCGCTAGTTCGTTCGGGCTGTAGTGTGGGAACGGCGAGCCCAACGCCGGCTCGGGCTTCGGGAACGGCCGCTTCTGCGTGTACGACAGCACGTACCCCGGGCCCGAGTGCAGCGGCGACGCGGACGGCGGCAGGCGGCTCAGGCTGATGGCGGGGGAGTGGCTGGGGTCCATTGGCGATTCATAGATGCAAGGGCGAGAGCGATGGGGACGGCGCGCGCGTGGGGGCGGATGCGGGTGGCTGCGGGTCGGAGCCGTGTGAGACGAGGGGCGCCGTGTGAGACGAGGGGCGCCGTGGGGTCAGAGGGGCCGTTGGGCGATGAGGGCCGGGGTGCAAGAGGGCCGAAGGAATTGATCTCGGGCGAGGAGAACGGGCAGCGCGGGGCAGAGTGGGGCCGGCGGCGAGAGGGCAGGGCTGGCGAGACGAGCAGGGAAGAAGAGCGGCGTGGGACGAGAACAATGAGCCCGGTGGTGGTGATGTGTAGCAAGGTGGCCTGTGTAGTGCGCAGCTAGGGCTACGGGCGGCACCGAAGCCAGGGCAAACGCCGGTCGCAGGCTGCAACGCCGTACACTCGAGACGGCACGATGCATGTCAGTGACGGCAAGGGCAAGTGGTGCACCGAGGGCAGAGACAGAGACAGACATAGGCAGACATAGGCAGAGACGAAGGTAGAGACAGACAGCCAGACAGAAAGAGACAGACAGACAGAAAGACAGAGACAAACAGAAAGAGATAGAGATAGAGATAGACAGAGTGACGACGTACCTTGTACCTTGTGTGAAGAGGGGAGAGTGACTAGGGCCGTTAGTCTAACGGTAGTGGGGAGTGGAGTGTACAGGTGATGTTGGACAGCGCAGCGAAAAAAGGGGAACATGCAGACATTAGCCATCTGCGTTCTCACATCAGTTCATTCATCTCTTGTATCAGGCCATTACGTTCGTGTATACGTTGTTCATGTACGCTGTTCGTGTCCTGTTCATGTACTCTTTCTCTGTTCCGTTCTGTCCTCTGCCTGTTAGTGTAGCCATGACTATGAAGTGGTCGTCTGATCCCTAGACAATTCCCTCAACATTTCCCTAGACCACTGCCTAGTCATTCCCTAGCCATCCCCTGGATTCTTCGTATTCATCTCGACGTTCGTTGGCGTTGCTTTGTGTGGTGATAGCTCATCGCGATTCGCGATGAGCAAAAAATTATCTACACCATGGCCATCCTCAACTCCAACCCAGAGGTGCTCTTGCGCAAGCGCAAGGACGCCGACAGAAAGCGCGTGGCCAAGCAAGACGCCGCCCGCGTGCAGAAAGAGCGCCGGGCCCCCAAGCCCGGCGTGCCCACGGAGAAGTTTGTCCGTGCCGAAACGCTAGCCATCCGCAACCGCTCCAACGCCTTGGAGGAGAAGCGCATGGCCAACATCCTCAAACACGAGCTGCGCGCCACGCAGCGCATCTCGTCCGCCAAAGAGCCCGAGCCGCGGCTCGTGTTTGTCATCCGGGTGCCCCAGCAGAACAAGACCGTGCGCATCCCGCAGAAGGCCCAGGCCGTGCTCTCGGTGTTGCGGTTGGGCGAGCCGCACGCAGGCGTGTTCGTCAAGTTGACGCCCACGGTGGAGCCCGCGTTGAAGCTCGTGGCGCCGTACGTGGTGGTGGGCAAGCCCACGCTAGCGCTGGTGCGCCAGCTCTTCCAGAAGCGGGCGTGCGTGCCCGGCGAGGACGGTCCCGTCAAGTTGGACAACAACCAGGCGGTGGAGGACCGCTTCGGCGACGACTTGGGCCTCCTCTGCATCGAGGACTTGGTGCACGAGGTGGTGACGTTGGGCGCGGGGTTCAAGGCGGCCACGCAGTGGTTGGCGCCTTTCGCCATGACGGCGCCGGTGCACGGGTACGGGCCGTTGTCGAAGTTGCGCAAGCTCAAGTACGCGGAGGAGACGAAGCGGGCCACCACGTTGGCGGGGCACGTGCGCTTGGACGAGATTGACATTGACAAGTTTATCGCGGAGCAGAACTAGCATTATGGACAGCATGCAAGGGACCCCAAGTAGACACGCAAGTAGACCCCACGCCGAGTAGACGCCCCCAGGCAACCAAGAGAGCCACAAGTTAGAGCAATCCAAGGTAGAGCAGGCCCAGGAAGAGCAGGTCAAGGTTAGAGGTAGGTGTGATGGGTGCAAATGAGCGCAACGGTTCACTCGACTACATCTGTACATACACTTTTCGCCAGCCACTGGCCTTAGCGTCTATATACTGTATCTCTAGTAGATGGTCTAGTGATGGCCTTGTAGTGGGTACCTCTAGTGTACTCTGGACTGGTGATGTTGGCGCGCACTACATGTCTTTCCACCTCTACAACCTGGTGTCTGCCCCAGACGACCACGTGTACAAGCTCGTGCAGCTCCCGCCGGAGTTGCTTGGCTACATCAAGGAATCGGACCTGCCGCTCCAGTTCAAGTCGCCGCCCGGCTCCAAAACGCTGTTGGTGCTCTGCACCAAAGACTCCACCTACGCGGTGCGCCAGGCCAACCACTCCAACACGCAGCTTCTCCTCAACGACATGGCCATCAACTCGCTTGGCAAGTCCTTGCAGCACGTGCTGCCTCCAGAGACCGCAGATGCGCACCAGCTTCTCGCCGTGGGCCTGGCCAGCTACACCTACGAGCTCACCAAAACCGCCGGCCACATCGACCTCACAGACGTGCCTGTCTACGACGGGGTGCCTGTGGATGCCCCAAAGACGGTGAGCGAGGTCTTGGACGACTCGCCCATCGACGAGAACGCGTTTCTCGCGCAATGGCACTCACTTGGAGGCTGCGAAGTCGACGGAAAGGCCGTCGTGTTGTCGCCTGGCTTCATTAGCGAGGCGCTTTTCGCGCTCGTGACGTTGCTGATTGCGCAGAAGGCCCCCACCTTCACGGTTGCGGAGCTTGCGGGCCGTTTCGCAGACCAGAGCGCTTCGTACACCGAGGCCGTCTTGCGCACGCTCGCAGGCAAGTTCTGCTCGGAGGCAGACCGCGCCTACACGTTTGACGAGCAGCGCGTGGCGCAGTGGTTCGGCGTCGAGACGCTCAAGGCCACCAGAGGCGTGGTGCCGGACAAGAAGCTCTTGCTCGTGTGGAAGTCCAGCCTTCCGCCGTTCTTCAGCGCTGCGTTGGACCTCAAGATCTTGCGCGGCCACTACTGGCGGCCGTCGCCCGGCAGCATCCAGTACTTGGACCGGGCTCTGCTTGCCGGCGACGTGCACGCGCGCGTCAAGGACATGTTCACCATCACCAAGGAGTGGGACTACGACGAGTTCTTGCCGTACGTGGCGGAGTTTGTGCCGGCGACCAAGAAGCCGGACGCCGTGATCTTGAAGTATGCGCGCAAGCGGCGGGTGGGCAAGAAGTTCGTGGTGTGTCCGCGGTAGCCCCATATTCTTCCGACTGCTCCTTCCATTCTTCACTCCGTCATGGCTTCACCTACCTTCAATGCGTTCACTTACCTTCAATGGCTTCACCTACCTTCCATGTGCTTCACCTACCTTTGTGTTCCCTGCCTACGTATTCCCTGCTTGTGCTGCTCTGCATCCTCAAGTTATGTCTGTTCGCTTGGTTCGAGCGCTATTTTGAACTCAATGGGCGAGCGCGAGTCCATTGGACTCGCATGATCACAGCATGGATCGAAGTCAATTGCCGTTGCTGCATTGAGGGTTGTCCGACTCATCGGCGCAAGCTGCATAGAGCCGCGACCCATTCGCGACTCACGGTGAAAATGTCAATTCGCCATGGACAACACTTTCCTCATATCGTTGATCGTACGTACCCCTCGCATCCACTTTCGCCCCGCTAACCCCAGTCTGGAGCGTGCGCAGGCACCTCGACGGACCTTGCGTTCTTCCCCATCGATACGTTGAAGACGCGGCTCCAGGCCAAAGGCGGCTTCTTCGTCAATGGCGGCTGGAGCGGCATCTACCGCGGCCTCGGGTCCGCGTTGGTTGCGCTGGCGCCGCTGGCGTCGTTGTTTTTCGTCACCTACGACGGCTTGAAGGCCTACACCAAGGACCGGCTCCCGACCACCGTCAGCCACATGGTGAGTGCGTCCGCGGGCGAGATCGCCGCGTGCCTCGTGCGCGTGCCGGCGGAGATCGTCAAGCAGCGGACGCAGGCGGGCGTGGCGGGCACGGGCAACCGCACGTCGTCGTGGGCAAACTTCCAGTACTTGGTGCAGAACAGGTCCGGCGAGGGCACGTTGCGGGGCCTCTACCGCGGGTGGAACACCACCATCATGCGCGAGATCCCGTTCACCATGATCCAGTTCCCGTTGTACGAGAAGCTCAAGCAGATGTGGTCTGCGTACGACAACACCGAGCTTTCGCTCTTGAAGGGCGCCATGTGCGGCTCGGTGGCCGGAGGCGTTGCTGCGGCGGCCACCACGCCGCTCGACGTGATCAAGACGCGCATCATGCTCCACAAGGAGCGGATACCGGTGTCGGTGTTGGTGCGGCAGATGTTGGCCGAGGAGGGTCCGCGGGTGTTCTTGAACGGGATCGGGCCGCGGACGTGCTGGATCAGCGCGGGCGGCGCCATTTTCTTGGGCTGCTACGAGTTGGTGAACGCCAACTTGCGTGCGCTCGGCCTGGCCAAGTCTTAGCCATCGACCTACTTCACTTCACCATGCCGCATCATGCCACATCGTGCATCCTACTGTCATCACTTTTGTCACATCATCATGTCTTCATGCTCATGGAGATCACATCAATGGAGTCATCTCATAGTCAAATCTACCTCGTCTCATCGCACCTCATCGCATCTCATCGCATTTCATCGCTCCGTCTCGTCATCTCACTTATCTCATCGTTCTTGCATCTACCGCGTCCTCATTCAACTTCGAGCCGCCTCGTCACCTCAATTCTCATCATCTCAGCGTCTCGTCCGTACTCAGACTTGGTCAGTCGAGGTTGCTCAGCTTACTAATTTCGATGTCTGGCTCTGTTTCTACTATAACAGCGCGACAAGTTAAGAAGGCCAGTTCTCTGCCTCTACACACCCTTCGCCCTCTCATGCCTCCGTCTTGTCTCAGTTTCTGTCCTGTCTGGTGCCTTAGCGGGCATCTTGCTCAAGCCTACCTTCGGGCCGAGCTCTCCGCCCGGTGCGCGCACTCCGCCATTAAAACTCTACGCACACTACTCTCTTCTCCACCATGCTCTTCAAGTTCGCCACACACATGGCGAGGGCCGCCAGGCTCCCCGCAAGACGCTTGGCCACGGCCGCCGCGGCCACAGAGGCAAAGCTCCCCAAGGGCTCTGCCCTCTCGCTCAAGTCCGCTTCGCGTGACGAGTCTCAGTACGGCACAAGACCCATCTACCTCGATGTCCAGGCCACCACGCCCACGGATCCCCGTGTGTTGGACAAGATGTTGCAGTTCTACACCGGCTTATACGGCAACCCCCACTCGTCGACGCACGCGTACGGGTGGGAGACAGAGAAGGAGGTGGAGAAGGCACGTGCCCACATCGCCGCCGTGATTGGGGCAGACCCCAAGGAGATCATTCTCACGTCCGGCGCGACGGAGTCCAACAACATGGCCATCAAGGGTGTGCCACGTTTCTACAAAAACACCAAAAAGCACATCATCACCACCCAGACGGAGCACAAGTGCGTGTTGGACTCCGCCCGCCACATGCAGGACGAGGGCTTCGAGGTCACCTACTTGCCTGTGAACAGCGAGGGCTTGATTAACCTTGAAGACCTCGAAAAGGCCATTCGCAAGGACACCGCGATTGTGTCCATCATGGCTGTCAATAACGAGATCGGTGTGATCCAGCCTTTGGCCGAAATTGGCGCCTTGTGCAGAAAGCACAAGGTGTTCTTCCACACAGACGCCGCCCAGGCGTACGGTAAGATCCCGATCGACGTGAACGCCATGAACATCGACCTCTTGTCCATTTCGTCGCACAAGATCTACGGCCCCATGGGTATTGGTGCGTGCTACGTGCGCAGAAGACCCAGAGTGCGGTTGGACCCCATCATCACCGGCGGTGGCCAGGAGCGTGGCTTGCGACTGGGCACTTTGGCGCCTGCGCTTGTGGCTGGCTTCGGTGAGGCTGCGCGTCTCATGTCGACCGAGATGGCGTACGACCAAGCGCACATCCGCAAGCTTTCGCGCAAGTTGTGCGACGGCTTGTTGCTGATTCCCGAGACCCAGTTCAACGGCGTGCGTCTGGACCCCAAGCAGCAGTACGCAGGGTGCGTGAACATCTCTTTCGCGTACATTGAGGGCGAGTCTTTGTTGATGGCGTTGAAGGACATTGCGTTGTCGTCGGGCAGTGCGTGCACGTCTGCGTCGCTCGAGCCTTCGTACGTGTTGCACGCCTTGGGTGCTGATGACGCCTTGGCCCACCTGTCGATCCGTTTCGGCATTGGTCGTTTTACGACGGAAGAAGAGGTGGACTACGTGGTGCGCGCCATCAACGAGCGTGTGGAGTTTTTGCGCAAGATGTCGCCGTTGTGGGAGATGGTGCAGGAGGGTATCGACTTGAACACCATCGAATGGAGCGGGCACTAGTATTTATGTTTGTTTTGATGGAGCTACGTTTGGACTCGGGGCCTCCCAGATGTATTACCTGCTCTACCACTTTACCATCACTTTACCACCACTCTTTGGACTCACTTGACAAGCTACTACATCCTATTCTGTCTACCTTGATGAGCTGCCACAATTGAAATTGCTCTTGCTCTATGTCATTCCCTTGAACTTTAAACTAACGGCTTGACCGGTTCGCCACGTGACCGGGCCGGGACCGGCCATTTTTTCACTCTCCATACTCACCGGTCACTTCACTCCCCACCAACTACTACAACCACAATGACTACCAAAAAAATTACACTTCTTCCTGGTGACCACGTCGGTGCCGAGGTTGTTGCCGAGGCTGTCAAGATCCTCCGTGCCGTCGAGCAGAACACGCCCCATCAGAAGATTTCGTTTGACTTTTCCACCCACCTTATTGGCGGTGCCGCTATCGACGCCACTGGCGAGCCCTTGCCCGACGCATCGTTGGATGCCGCTAAAGAATCCCATGCCGTTTTGTTGGGTGCCGTCGGCGGTCCCAAGTGGGGCACTGGTGCCGTGCGTCCCGAGCAAGGCTTGTTGAAGATCAGAAAGGAACTCGGGCTCTACGCCAACCTCCGTCCATGCAACTTTGTGTCTGAGCGCCTCTTGGAGTTGTCGCCGCTTAAGGCAGACGTGGTGCGTGGCACCAACTTCACCGTGGTGCGCGAGTTGGTGGGCGGTATCTACTTTGGCGAGCGCCTCGAGCAGGAGCAGAGTGAGAGCGGCGATGAGGCCTGGGACACTGAGAAGTACTCCGTGAGCGAAGTCACCCGCATCACGCGCATGGCCGCGTTCATGGCGTTGCAGCACAATCCCCCATTGCCCGTTTGGCTGTTGGACAAGGCCAACGTGTTGGCCTCTTCGCGCTTGTGGAGACGCACTGTGGACGACGTGATGTCGAAGGAATTCCCCCAGTTGACTGTCCAGCACCAGTTGATTGACTCTGCGGCCATGATCTTGGTGCAGAAGCCCACCACGTTGAACGGTGTGGTGATCACCTCCAACATGTTCGGCGACATCATCTCTGACGAGGCGTCCGTGATTCCCGGCTCTTTGGGTCTTTTGCCCTCCGCGTCGTTGGCGTCCTTGCCCGACACTAACTCGGCGTTCGGTCTCTACGAGCCCTGCCACGGCTCTGCGCCCGACTTGCCTGCCAACAAGGTCAACCCTGTGGCCACCATCTTGTCCGCGGCGATGATGTTGCGTTTGTCGTTGGATTGCGTGAAGGAGGCTGAGGCCGTCGAGAAGGCCGTTGGCGAGGTCATTGACGCTGGTGTGCGTACGGCCGACTTGGGTGGACTGAGCTCCACGACCGAGGTCGGTGACGCCGTGGCCGCCGCTGTGGCCCGCATCTTGAAGCAGTAGATTATGCTGGTTCGGCGTCGACGCCTTTAAACGTTCATCCATGACTGACTGTGACCAACCACCAATATATAGGAATGAGTTCTGTTCTTGGAGCTGTTAACGATCGTCGTTGTAGTTCCATAGCGTATCCCAATTTTGCACCCTGCTGGAGATTACTGTATTGGTCTGATTACTTCTGACCTCGTGCTAGTGCAATTCAGTAGTCACTTACTGCTTGTGTCGCTAGAGGAACTTTGCTATGCGATGCTGTATATTCTATAACGTGGACTAATGTCCTAAATCTGGGCTTTACCTTGAAGAATGTCCGAGAGATAAGCCATCGACTCAAAGGGTTCCGCCATGAACGTATCGTCCTTGTCGTTCAAAAGCTCGTTCATGAGTGTCTTCTCGCTCGACGACGCCGTAACTGAAATGGGTTTGGCGCTGTTCATATACTCTATGGCTGTCGCAAAGTCCTGCGACGAAAAGTACTCTTCCTCGGAACTATTGGTGTGAGACCCAATGAACATTGGTTCGTGCGCCGCGAGTGACTCCAGTGACTCCAGAGACTCCAGCGACTCCAGCGACGAAACAACATCCGTTCTCATGTTTGTGATATTTTCGCTCGATCCGTGGCGACTGCCGGTGATGGTACGGGCTTGGTCATCGTTGTCGCGGAATTGCTGGAGGTATAATGAGCTGGCTGCGATGTCTGTGTTGCTCAAACTGAATTCCTTGTCTAGCTGCTTACCAAAGTCGCTCACATACTGCGACGACAATGATTGCAGGGACTCATCCCTCTGTGAGAATACTTCGTAGATCAGGCGTGGTGGTGCCTGCTTCTCATTGACCGTGGTATCATCCTGAACAATAGTCACCATTTCAACTGTGGAAAATGTGCCATCTGATGAGTCGAATTGAGTCGCGGGTGGCTGCATCTTCATCATTCCAGCGGGACTGACATCGATGACGTCCATAAGGCCCAAGTTCGCCTCTTCTCTCATGGCTTGTATCTCTGCCTGCAAATTGGACGATGTGTCACGGCTCAATGCTACCCAGTTCGCTTCTCCGTCGTTGTCAAACACACTAGTAGGTGTCTCCTCATAAACCTTGTACCTCGCATATATCTCGGGAGATATGCCTGTGGCATTGATGTTTTCAAGCGCATTGGCAATATCTTGGCTCGAGAACACCCGCTTCTTCGCCATTGAGGGTACGACTATCTCTGATTGCGACGATGTTGCACTCAGCTCATCTTGAGCTGCTTCCGCAGGTATTTCATTGATTTTGAGGAATGCTTTAGGCTCAGCATCATACATCAATCCCAAGCCAGCCAGTGGGGCCTCGCGCGGTGCCTCTATCGATCTTTCGAGAAGACTTTTGTATTCCTGTGGCGGTGTTTTGTGTTGAGGAACCACCGGAGGGGTTTCTTCGTCCGGTGTTATCTCAAGCTTCGTGGCCGGGGCCACCTCCAGCGTTGCGGTCGGAACTATCACCAGTTTTGCGGCCGGAACAATCACCTGTTTTGCGGCTGGAACTGTGACCAGTTTTGCGGCTGGAACTGTGACCAGCTTTGCGGTCGGTACTATCACCAGCTTTGCGGCTGGAACTGTGACCAGTTTCGCGTCCGGAACTATCACCAGTCTCGTGGCCGGAATTGGACGTGTATCATATGAGTTGAATGCATCTGTGGTTTCTCCATCTGTAGATTCTACTACCGGTATCGTGGCCAAGTCCTCTGGGCCCTTCTGTACGACAGTTGGAAATTCGGTGTATTCCTCGGGAGTGTCATACCCATGGTGAGTTTCGGCGGTTTTGAAGCTCCCTTCCTCAGGGTCCACAATTTGATCGAGCTTGGGGATGAACTTGACCGTGCTCATGCTTGTTCCCGGCACTTTGGCTGGGATATCACGAGGACCATAATCTTGCTCTGGTCCTTCCTCTTGAACTGGTGGGAAGTGGAACTTCGTGTTGACGTCCAAAGATCCATTTGTATAGTGAGATGAGCTCGCGCTAAAAGCAGAAGCGAGCCGCTTTTGTTCGGCGCTTTCTTCGACATTTTGGCGTACGCTTACATCAAGAGGTGCTTGAATTCTTGGGGTTGAAATCTGTTCATCCTCACGGCTGGGGATCCGCCCGTGCGTGGGTGCAGAGCTGACGGTTGACATTTCATCTAGGGCCGGCGCAGGCTTGTACAAACCGGTGTACTTCTGTTTGCGGCCACGAGGTATAGGAGTCTCTGGTATTTTTGCTTGGCTGCGTCTGTCCCTCTCCACTTTTGCTTTCGAGTCAGGGATTGAAGATTTTTTATGCTTGCGTTTCAACTTCAGAATTAACAGACGCATCAATGACTTACTGTGTTTCAAGTCTGTCTGCTCTCGTGCCTTCTCAGAGTGTTGAGTCTTCACTTCCTTCGACTGAGAGGTTTCCGCAATTGCCGATTTCTCTGTCACCGGATAAGACGAGTACTGATCGAAACTTTGCCGGGGATTTATAGTCTCGTGTTGCTCGTCGGTAACTGTGTGTACACTTGTATTTGACGCTTCTGCTTCACTGTTTGTTTCAATGAAATAGCGGACATACTCCGCATAACTTTCAACGGAAGTGCTCATCAAGAAACTCGAATGTAACATCATCTCCATGCCATTGGCAAAAAGTTCTCGCAACGTGGAGTTGAGATCGTCCACGGACACAATTTGCTCCACCTGTAAAGCGTTTTCTCGGTTGTGACCCGTCAAATGCACTGTGTGGTCATTGAGGAAAGTCATATTGAAGACGAGGTACACCGTGGGGTTGTTTGCGAAAGCCTCCTCGATATCTTCGTTCTTCATATTTAGCAATATGATCATAGCGGACTTGGAGACTTCTGACTTGTAGTCCTCCTTATCGTGAGCACAGTAGTATATGCTGGGGCCACCGCCGTCTGTGTTCTTGAAGAGGTGGAACGAGACCGCTTTATGCAATATCTGAGCTTTGCTCACCATATCAATGATTGTGTTGCATGCCAACAACGTATCATCATCAGACATGATGTCATAGACTTGCACATGCAGACTGTCGACACCACCTTTCGATCTGAAGTCGTTATTGGGAAAGGTGGTGAACTTGAGGCCGTAACCGGCATCGCTTTCGAAGTAATTGACCAAGATATCGTTTACGTCACACCAGTACTTCACCTTGAGGCTAGGGAAGAGCGACAGCTTAGGAAGAGGACGCTGGTTGATCAACGAGTTCATCAAAACGTCCGAGAGCTGCAAATTGCTCTTGCCGCCTTCTGGATTCTCAGCCACTTCGAGGAACAAGAGGTGGTCAGAGAACACAATCAAGACTTCGTGGCCCAGCAGCGGCAGCGAGGGCCGCACGTTTCGCAACTCGTAGATGCCGAGCACTTTTCTCAGCATCCAGCCGTATTGGAGCTCTGTGGGCCACTCGGTGGCTAGTTCCGTGAGTAGCTTGCCCGTGGGTGTGAAAATCCTGGACAGCGCCTTGGACGTGAGGTCGTCTTTACCCTCGTGATATCCGAACGCATCCACTGTGGCCAATGCGGTGTTGTAGTGCTGCTCCAATTCAGCGGCCTCCGGGTCTGCCCTCGGGTCGTAATTTTCGAGCTTCGCTTTTTCCGCCAACACGGCCTCGTAGAGGCGCTTGAGGATGAGCTTCAACTGCGGAAGTTCGAATATGGACAGCGTGATGATGGACTCGATGGTGCGTGCGGTGTAGCCGCCCTTGTTGATCTCCGGGTTGTCGAGCGCCAACGCGCTGTTGTGCTCGACGAACTTGCCAAACCGCGAGTGGAAGCTGGCGAGGTTGGCGTGGTGGCGCACAAACGCCTTGTAGGTGAACGGAAGCACTCCGCCCAACACGCGGAACACCTCAGCGTACCCGCGCTTGTGGGCCTCCTGGAGCAGGTTGTGGAGGATGCAGTTAATGCGTGTGACTTCGTCGATGGTGGGCGGGAACACCAGGTTCACCTTGACCATGCCGAGCGTGGAGGTTGGCGACGCGGCCAACACGCTGATGCGCAACGGGATGATGAAGTCCTGCAACACGCCCACGAGCGCCATGGTGAAGTGCGCCTGCACGTCCACGAGCTCCTGCAACACCTTGTGCACGGCGGCGGCGGGCAACACGGGCTCCACGGCCCGCGGCCGGTAGTGGTAGTCCAACGCCTGGGGCGAGTACTCGAGCAACGGGTCGAAGAGCTGCTCCATCTGCTTGCCGAGGAGCGTGACAAGCATGTTGTTCTCCTCCACCGTCTTGGCGCCGCCGGCGGGCGTTTTGTTGTCGTACACCACGTCCACCATGAGCGTCGCGAGGTACAGCTCCTGCAAGAGCCCCAAGCGCAAGAGCGCCGTGCCCAACGCTTCGGGCGTGCGCAGCTCCATGAGCTCCATGGCGCTGGCCAACGTGCCCGCGTTGGTCTCGTCCCACAGGCGGGCAAACGTGAGCACCCCACGGTTGTTCCAGAGCTTGTTGAAGTTCTTCAAGTTGGCAATCGCCAACGCGCGGCGCACGTTCAGCGAGCGGTGCGCGGGGTCGAGGTTCTCGCACGCGGGCCAGAAGCGGGACCCGGCGTCCAACATGATGTTTTCGTAGACGTTGCTGCCGAACTTGGTCACCGACGCCGCGCAGATCTTGTTGGTGGCGTCGTTCTTGTACACGAGCGTGACCACGTGGCCGAAGAGCTCGTCGTGCCCGGTGAACACCGCCAGCTGCGGGAACACGGCGCTCCAGAAGGCGATCGGGCGGGGCTCGGTGGAGCTGTTGTGGAGAAACACGTCGAACTGGCCCGAGAGCGGCCGTAGGCCGGCGTTGTGGGCGGGGCCCTTCTGCAGGGCGAAGAAGCGTCTGTCGTGCTCGCCCGAGGCGTACCGTTCGTAAATGTTCATGGATTGTGGTTGGTGATGATCGATGTGAGATCGATTCTCATCTCGCGCATAGCGCCGCATTGGGCCAAACGTAAACATCACGTGTGTGCGGCTGGCAGATATACGACCCGCCAGCCTGCGTTTAGTTCAAGCGCTGCTACCCTCTAGAAATAAAGCGCCTCTAGATGAAAGCACCTCTGGAAATAAGCGCCTCTAGAAATTAAGAGCCCCTATTAGATGTGAAGAGTCGTTGTAGAGTTAGTGAAGCTGTGAGAAATGTCAGAAATTCCAAGAGTCGACTAATGTAAGTCGCGTGCAATGCCTCTATCTTAACGATCTCCATTCCAGTGTCCTTCCGATTCTTCTCTTGTCTAGCCTATACCAGCACCTTTGCACATATTCACCATTGCACCTTTCATATATCACGTTGCACATACCATTGCACATACCTTTGCACACCCTTGCACACCTTTGCATAGATAACCTTCGCACATCTCTTGCACCTCACTGCTCAACTTGCTTCGGCCAGTCCGCCAATGTTCAGTCTCAACGACCAGATATCCATGGCTCCTTCTGAACCGCGCACCTTGTCTGAACAGTCTCCTTGTCTGAATAGTCTCCTTGTCTGAACTAGTCCTCGTCTGTCATCTTCGCCTCGCACTCTCTGGGCTCTGAGAAACCCTTGTGGTACGTTAGCTAAAGGTAACCGTTCGTGGGTCCGTAGGGACGCCCTCGCTGTCAATTCCGTTGTCCCGCATCTTGCCCTGGAAGTACTGGAGCCGAGCCGCGTCGAAAGACAAGTTGTCCTTCTCCATGGCGGCCCGGATCGCCTTCTTGGCCGCATGGTCCAATGTCCGTGTGTCGCCGCTCCGGATGTTGTCGGTGACATCGAAATTGCCGCTCGAGAACCCGTCCTCCAAGTCCCGGCGAAATCCGTCCTCATCCGTCTGAAGCTGCACCCACCGGCGGGAATTGCGCCAGTGCTCGAAGCGCTCAATGAGCTTCACCCGGAAGTGGAACGCCACTAGGAGCGCAACGACAAGAAGCGCTCCGAAAACGTGGTGCGCCTTCACCTGCTTGTGCAACGGTACCGATTCTTCCATGTAGTTCGTCTACCCCACGTTCGCATTCCTGTAGGCACCAACGTTTCTATACTGGCTGCCAAGAACAAACAACCTAGAACTTTAGCTTGGGTACAATGGCTCGTGTAGCCGCAGTCGAACAATGGGTCACCGACCACCATTATACATTCTATGATGACGTATCCCACAAGGGACAGACCTGCCAACAAGGCACAGTAGATCACTCATGCCTACACTCTCAGCCTATACCTATGCAAAGGCGTTTCACCCCAAACATGTCTAGTCAGCCTGTGCCCGTGTCTACTCAACTATCTACTCACCTATTCTACTCACCTATTCTACATAACTATGTCTACTGAACTATGTGTACTCAATATGTCTAAACTGCGTCTACCCAACTATGTCTTCCATGTCTACTAATCATGTCTACTTAACCAGGTACAACAACATGTCTAAACCGTATATATCAATTATGTCTAGATAATGTCTATGCCTACTCACTATGGCTGTCTACTCAACTTATGACAGTGTCTGTGTCTACTCACTGTCTTGTCTGTCGGTTACTTCGATCTCAACGTGTCGTACATTTGTTTTACTATACCATGGCGTCATCCACTGGCTCCTGGACAACCTCCATGGGTGCCTCTGGCACGGGCGCCTCCACAACCTCCATGGCCGCGTCCACGGGCACCTGCTCCACGGGCGCTTGCTCCACTGGGGCCTGCTCCACTGGGGCCTGGACAGGCTGCGCCGCCTGTGGCACCCACGCAAAGCTGAGGTCCAAGTCGCGGCCTCCGTAGTTGTAGCCGTGCAAGTTTCTGATGGCCAAGTCCGCCGACTCCACCACGTCAAACTCCACCACGGCGTTGCCGCTGGGGCGGCCCCTGTCGTTGTACTGGACCTCGGCGCGCGTGACGGTGCCGATGGTCTCGAACAACTCGAACAAGTCCTGCTCGGTGGTGATGTAGGGCAAGTTGCCCACGAAGATCACGCGCGAGGGCTCGCCGTCGCCAACCACGCCCTCGGTGAACGCGGAGTTCTTCGAGCCCGAGCCGCCGGAGCGGCGCTCGCCCACGTCACGGCCAGGACGCACCTCAAGCTCGCGGCCCTCGAGCGCGTAGCCCTGGAACTTGGCCACGGCCGCAGCTGCCTCCTCGGCAGAGTTGAACACCACCGTGCCGAAGCCGCGCAGCTTGCCGAACTTGGTGGTCATCACGTCCGCACGCACCACGTCGCCCGCCGTGCGCATCAAGTCCTTCAACACCTGCCACGTCGTGGAGAAGGGCAAGTTGCCCACAAACACCTCGGTGCCGGGCTTGGGTGGCTCGTTGGGGTCCAACCGCTCGCGCCTACGCTCCTTGCGGTCGTCGCGACGCTCGGGGCGCTCGCGCTCGCGGCGTTCTTCGCGCCTCTTGTCCTCTGGAGGAGGGTAGTCCTGTCTGACGAAGATCTCGCGGCCCAGAAGCTGGCTGCGGTCGAAGCGCGCAATGGCCTCCTGGGCGTCCTCCTTGGACGCAAACTCGACGGTGGCCATGCCGCGCGAGCGGCCCTTGTTGGTGACAATCTCGGCCTTCACGATGTTGAACGACGAGCCCAACATCTGCGTGATGTCCGCGGACGTGCTCTCGAAGGGCACGTTGCCGATGAAGATGGAGTTCTCGTACCTTCTGTCGCCCTGCTCGTCGCCGGGCTCGCCTCTTCTTCTGCGTTCTCTCCTCGAGTACCGGCCTCTTCTCTCGTCTCTTCTACGCTCACCTCCCCTTTCACCTCTGTCGCCTCTTCCGCGGTCGCCTCTGCCACGGTCACCTCTCCCGCGGTCACCTCCCCTTTCTCCTCTGTCGCCTCTTTCTCTGTCTCCTCTGTCTCCTCTGTCAGCCCTCTCTGGCTTCTCGGCGATGTCGTCCTCGCCTGCGCGGGGCGCCTCGTAGTCCCTTCTAGCAGACGTAGAAGGCGACTTTGACCTGTTTCTCGGCGGCGATCTCGAGCGATCCTAAAGATTAGCTTGGTTCGGATGTCCATGTTGTCCACAGCTGCAAAATGAGTCTCGGGCGCTCATGCTTGAAGACACCTGCTCCGGCTGTAGCAAACTCGACGAGCGTGGATTCCATGGGCTTAAGCAGCTAACATACCCTCGAATAGTCGTCAATGTCTATGTCCTCCATGATGACTGTGAAGTCTGTTTTTCCAACTTGATGGGCGAGTTTTTTCAAGGCGTCACGTGCGCACCCTCCACCCCAATCTGAAGCGATCCAGATCGGTACGTGAATCACGACATTTAGAGTGGCGTTTGCAGTGGCATTTACTGTCGCATTTACAGTGTTGAGCTCTCTGGCATGACTGGGTTGCATATCTGGAGGCATCAAGTCAATGTAAAGACGCGACCCCACAACCACTTCACATATCTACATCGACTTGACATGCATCGGTATTGATCTAGTATGTGATAATCTCGAGAGCGTGCATGCATTAGGTCTCTCAGTATGATGATTCCTCAGATGTCAGATCTAGGTTGTTATTCGTTTGATCTGATGCTGGTTACACGGCTGTGTGCAGGGAGACTCGTATATTCAGATCGGTTTTGCAACCGCTGCGTCGTGTGCAACTCCTATATCTACAAACGTGAAGCCCAACGACCCTATAGGTGTTAATTCACCGCTATGAAAAGAGCTTGTTGCGGGTCCAGATGAGCGTAGCGATTGCACTCTGGAAACCACAACGGGCAAAAGCCAAAAGTATATTTATCGACCGGACTCAGCTCCGAAGGGTGACCCAAACTGGATGACGCAAAGCAGACCACGATTCGACTGATGACAGAACTCTTAGAGTAGATATCTCAGACATCAGTTTGATGTCGAAGTCTAGGACTGTGAAGGCACTTCAAATAGCAATTGGGCACAGTAGTATCAATCCATAGTCATCGAGAGCTGAACGCAAAGCAGGAAAGAACCTGAGTGGTGTGCGCCCTTGAAGAACCAGGCTCCGAGATGTTAAAGTCACCAATCTGGGGCGTTGCCGTGGCGACTAGCACCAAGTAAGATGCAACGCGTAACTAGCCCACATGCATTAGCGGCAAGACCGCCTCACCTCCAACTCCTTCCTGTCAGAACACAGTGCAATGGATCCCTTTAGCGGAGGCATTCGCTTCAGGCTCAGCACTGAAAGTTCTAGCGCAACATGCGAAGCTATTGAATGCGATGTATCAACAAGTCCACCAGAACAACACGAGCTCCCTAGAGACCCTAAGCATGTGGCTGGCTCATCCGTGTAGAATCCAGCAATGGTATGTCCAAAATCTCGGGTACATTCAGACATGATGTCTCTGAATAGGATATTCGGTGTGATAGCGACCGTGGCAGATCGATAGCCGACGATTCGGATCAAGTGTTCGCGTGAGGCCTTGTTGCTTGCGAGATCATAACAGCCGCACACGCCACCATGTATCAGTAGCGAGCAAGTGACCACAGTAACTAGCACATTGAGGTCGGCATTACAGTGAGCTCAATGTGCTCGGGAGTGAGGTCGGCATGATCTCGACATAGTATAATGGAAGCAAGGGCTAGCGCTCGGGGAACGGCAACACCAAGCGCCGCTCCACCTCGGTCTCCTTGTTGACCTCCTCCTCGCCGTCAAACTTCAACCGCACCGTGCCGTCCTTCTTGGCCCCCACAACCACCGCCGGGTAGAACGTGGTGGTCTCCGGGTACCGCGCCAACACCTTGGTGCCGTACGGGTACGCTACGAGGTTCGGCACCTCGGCCGGCGACGGCACAAGCAACACCTCCTTGTGGTTGGCCTTGAACGTCTGGCCCGGGTTGTTGTTCTCGTCGGGCTCCGGGTCGCGGATCTCGAACTTGGTCCCGTCGGCGAGGATCTTGGTCACCTCGCACTGGATCCACTCCTCGAAGTGCCGGTTCTTCAACTTGTACGCAACCTCCGACCCCACGGTGATGGGCTCTGCGGGGTCGTACTTGGAAACCCAGTACAGCCGTCCGACCTTCTGGTTGCCCTTCTTGCCCCCACCACGGCCCGACTTCCCTCCGGTTTGCGGTACCGAAGCTCGAGTGCTGGGCGGGCTCTGCTGCTGCTGCTGTTGCTGCTGTTGCTGCTGCTTTTTCTCAGCCTTGGCTATGAGCGTCTGGAGGTTCTGCTGCGACGTGGCGATCAAGCGCTTGGCGGTGCCAATGTTGAGGATGTGGTCGTTGAGCTCTTCTTTGAGGGCTTCGAGGTCAGCCTCGGGAAGGGCCCTCACGCTCTTCTCGTCGTGAGAGTCGGCGATGCCGTCGAACGATAGCGACTCGTTGGCGTTGCATATGTCTTGGAGGGACAGCACGACAATGTCCCAGTACCCGTCTGTGTCCTCTACTACCATGTTGATGGTTTGGCCATACGCAGGATTGCCAGTTAACGTATGTATATGGCGAGAAGTGCTATGTACGGGAATAAGGGACGTGCTATTAATGGTCGTACTATCGATGATTGTACTTTAGGTCCGTCCTTTAAGATTCTTATTATGTTGTACGTTGGAGGACTATACGTGAGTAAGGCTTGCATGCGTTCAACTCAGTCATCAACTATGCATGGGCTTCTGGTAAGACATTTACGTTCCCCGTACAATTGTTATGGTGCGGAGTTAATTAGTTGGAGATGTGTTATTTAACTTCTCGTAATCTGTGCTTTGTTGTGCTTTGTTGCGCTTTGTTGTGCTTCGTGCTCTGTGGCACCTTCTCACTATGTCGCATTATGTATCTGGAGTGCAGCCGCACGCAAATGTAGAAAGTGTACTACTGAACCAACAACAACGGCCAAAAATCAGGCTGAACTGTTCCGACTCAACCCTCGGAAGCGATCCAACCAGGAGCCGCACACTCAATCGAAGCGGCACAATCCTATTGGCCGAAGTGTAGATCCAATTCCACTTGTTGATACTTGTTGATCCAATTGATCTTCTGCTTCAAGTTCAGGCATCCTATGTTCGCCTTAGTGGGCTTCGAGCTCGCGCAGCTTGCGTCTTTGGTTTTCCTACTACAATCCATCGCCGCCAAACGGGCCGTGACCTACGTCTCCAAAGACTTGGTGCTCTACTCCTGGGTGTGGACAGCATCGTACACCATCTCCAGCGTGCTATATACGTGCCTGACCACGGTGAGTGCGCAGTATGCCGCGAGGTTCCCGCTCCATCCGGTCCTCCACGCAATGAAGTTGTTGGCTGGGATCCAGTTTGCTTCGTGTCTCGCATCGTGCGGACTCATGTACCAGATGTTTTACAAGTACAGGCGGAAGGAGCCCGTCAGTGTGGTGTGCGGGCTCGTGTTGGGCATGTGCGCCCTCGTGGTGCTACGCTTCGGCTGGCTCTGCTACATGGGCCGGGCCACCATCAATCTCCTCGACATGGCCGACTTGCTCAACAACGTGGGCTCCGTCGCGTTTGCCGTGCGCTTCGTGCCGCAGGTCTCTGTCAACTGGTTTCTCGACCACGGCGCGCCGCTCCACAGACACTTTTTTGTGCTCCAGGCGCTGTCGTTGGTGGCAGCGTCGCTCGCGTTGGCATACTTGCACTACACGTTGCCCTGGCACGACGTCCCGCTCAATCTGCCGACGTGTGTGGGCGTGATGCTCAACTGGGGCCAGCTTGCGCTTTTGTTGTTCCAGCGGCTGCACTACCGCCTACGGCGGCCGGCCCCAGGAGAAGTGTAGCACCCATAGGACCGCAGCAAAGAAAGAACCAGGACAGTTGAGACATCCCTGGAACAATTGAAACACCCCTGGACGAATGAGACATCCCTGGACGAATGAGACATACGGAACGATTGAGACATACGGGAACAATTGAGACAGTGCAATTAAGAGACGAGAACTAACTCCTTTTCTTTCGGCTTGTCAACGATATTGAACGGTCAGATTTTCGCTGAAACAAGCATACGAGCTCGCCCGACTTCACCTTATTCTTGTATTCCCGACATACAATATTTGGGTGGACGAGTTTATGGCATCGGTCTGTACAGTGTTCGCAGCCGAAAATCATCGCCAAATGCAACTGCTCCGACCCTTTGGCACGTCGTGCCGGGCACTAGCGAAGAAAGCCGTGCCCGCGGCCCCCAAATACCTCGGCCGAATCTCCAATAACCTCTCGGTGGGGGTAGTGGGGCTTGCGAACGTGGGCAAGAGCACGTTTTTCCAGGGCATCACGCGGTCCACGTTGGGCAAACCCGCCAACTACCCGTTCGCAACGATAGACGCCGAAAAGGCGTCCGTGGTGGTGGAAAGCGCCAAGCTCAACCACCTCGAGCGGCTCTTCGGGTCCCAGAAAAAGGTGCCCACCTCGCTCACCATCTACGACATTGCCGGGCTCACCAGGAACGCCGCCAGCGGGCAGGGCCTCGGCAACAAGTTCTTGTCGGACATCCGGCAGGTGGACGGCATCTTCCACGTTGTGAGGGGCTTCCGCAACGACGACATCACGCACATTGAGAACTCTGTCGACCCCGTCCGCGACATGACGATCGTGACGGACGAGTTGATCTTGAAGGACTTGGACTTCTTGGAGACGGCGTTGGAGAGGGCCGCCAAGAACATGAAGAAGCCGCAGGTGGACCGCAGCGCGGTCCAGTTCGAGATCGACACCCTCAACAAGCTCGTCGACTTGCTCTATTCGGGCCGCAAGGTGGCCAGCGAAGCGTGGCTGGACAGCGAGATCGACGTCATCAACACCCTCAACTTGCTCACGGCCAAGCCCACGGTGGTGCTCCTCAATGTCACGCCTGGTGACTACGTGGCTGGAAGATGCGAGTTCACTGCGGCGGTGGAAGAGTGGATTGCAGAGAACTGCCCCGCGGACACGCTCATGCTCTTCTCGGCGGACTACGAAAGAAACCTCTGGGAGCTCTCGGGGCCCGAGTTGGACGCATACGTGTCGCAGCACGGAAACAAGCCCAGCAGCTTGGCGGGCGTGGTGGACGCTGTTCGGGGCGTGCTTCGCTTGATCTCGTTCTACACGTGTGGGCCCAAGGAGGCGCACCAGTGGACGGTTCGCGACGGGTCCACGGCGCCCGAGGCGGCGGGGGCCATCCACACGGACTTGCAAAAGACCTTCATCTCTGCGCAGGTGTACAAGTGGGCGGACCTCTGTGAGGAAGAGGCGCCGTTGAACGAGGCGGCATTGAAGAGCAAGGGCAAGCAGTTGCGGGTGGGCAAGACGTACTTGGTGGAGGACGGAGACGTGATGGTGGTGAAGGCGGCGGGCATGAAGCATTGATACATAGACATAGACACCCATAGCCATACCCATAGCCATACACCCATAAACCCATACCCATACATCCATACACCGATAGCCGTACCACCCATGCACAGAGAAGCACAGGAGAAGACACAGCCATTATCTTGGTGCTCGCTCATTGAATCGAAGTAGCGCGGTGCTTGGCCGTTGGATCGCAACTTGTGCTCGCCATAATACAATTAATACACCGTAACATAGTAAGACGGCTCTAGGGGCATGCTACGAATGGAGACGAGCCAGATATGCTACGTATAGACGATTTGCAAGAAGCGTGCTACTAAGTATGGAGACAAGCCCTGGATGTATGGAAAGATGGAAGCATGCTACCAATTGAGAGAGGGCGAGAGGAGGGCAATTGACTCGGAGCAAGAGTGTCGGAGATGTGGAGGTGCACGTGACGCTGGTGCTTATGAAATTGACAATTGCCAAAGGTGGTAGCACGAGAAGTAGTATGTAGTCGTGTGAGTGGGGGAGGGGCAAAAGCAGATGATGCCAGCTACATGTCGGAGAGGGGAACTTCGGCTACTGCGGAGACGACAAGCCACGGTGAAATGACCCGCGCACGACCGGTCGGACGGGCCCAAACGTCCAACCTAGACTCCCTCCACTGTTCGTCTTATCGCACTGTGTGCTCGCTTTCGCCTGCAGAAACTCATACAACAAACATCCATTGCTTTTTGTCGATCACTCGCGCCGACGTTTGTTTCGCCCACGACCTTATCGCTATCTTATCCGGAGCAACACCTTTCCGTCCGCCAGCGCGACACCCAGACATCTAGACGAGACCAGACGCTCGACCGCGACCTGCCTCTACACCTCCTTCACACTTGTTCAGACCACAACAGACACAGACCACAACAGAAACAGACAGCAGCAGATCCAACAGAGATCGCTCATCGACTACACACATCGACACAAGGACATCTCTGACGCTCCTTGAGACACCTTGAGACGCTGATACCTACCTTGAGACGCTGATACCTAGAGACCTGACTACCTTGAGACGTACCTTGAGACCTGACTACCTCGAGCGTGACACCTACTTAGAAGACGTCAACTACTTGAACCCTTCGCGTACCCGAGTCAGCCCTTCGACTTCATATCTGTGCCTCCGAGCATTCCGTCACAGTTCATCTCGAGTCTCTACTCGACTTACATCTGCTTCTCGACTGCCATCTGCTCAGTCTCATAGCCTGGCTCCGTGCAAGTCTCGCCATTAATCGTAGAGCGAGTGCTCGTACATGCAAGCGAGATCCCTCCCTTCTCGTCGAATGATAGGCTCCGTCTACAACTTCATCTTCGGACACAAGCCCGCAGAGGGCGTGCGCAGCTACGCCACAAACAACCCGCCGTTGCCCGCGGACGGCGCCGCAGGCTTCCACCCCCGCTTGGGCTCCATACTCCAGCAGCTTGACGCCATCGCGCCCCGCTTCGCCGTGCGCGGCTCCAGCATCCGCGTGCTCCTGCTGCCCGACGAGTTCTACTCCACGCTCAAGGACAAGATCGCGGGCGCCAAGTCGCGCATCTTCCTCTCGTCGCTCTACGTGGGCAAGACCCAGGACGAGCTTGTGGAGTGCTTGGCGGCCGCGTTGGCGGCCAACGAGAACCTCAAATTGTACATGTTGACCGACGCGTTGCGCGGCACGCGCGAGGCGCCGGGGCTGCCCTGCCTGGCGTCGTTGCTCGTGGGGTTGGTGGAGAAGTACGGCAAGCACCGCGTGGACATCCGCATGTACCACACGCCGCACTTGCAGGGCTTCAAGAAGAACTGGGCGCCCAAGCGCGTCAACGAGGGCTTCGGCTTGCAGCACATGAAGTTGTACGGCTTCGACGACGAGATCATGTTGAGCGGCGCCAACTTGTCCGAGGACTACTTCACCGACCGCCAGGACCGCTACTACCTCTTTGCGGACCACCGCATGGCAAACTACTACTTCGACGTGCAGGCGGCCGTGTCGGCGTTGTCGTACCAGTTGTTGACCACCGCCAACCCGAAAGGGTTCCAGAACTTCCGCTTGTCGTGGCCCACCGCCAACAAGTCGTGCGAGCCCGAGATCAACTTGCAGCGCTTCCTCAGCGATTCGCTGCATCTCTTGGCCCCGTTGTTGAAGCAGCACCTGGTGTCGTCCTTCGACGAGCACCCGGACACCGACGACTTCGACACCGTGGTGTACGCGGTGTCGCAGCTCTCGCCGCTCTTGCACGCCAACAACGACGTGTCCACCGAAAAGCCCGCCATCTTGCGCCTCTTGTCCTACTTGGACCTGCCCAACATCCGCTGGTGGTTTACCGCGGGCTACTTCAACATGCTCCCGCAGATCCAGGAGCGCTTGTTGAACGGCCACGCGCAGGGCACCATGATCACTGCGTCCGCCAAGGCGAACTCCTTCTACAAGTCGCCCGGCGTGTCGTACTACATCCCTGAAGCATACCTCTTGATCGCGAAAAAGTGCTTGGAGGAGATCAAGAAGCGCGGCAAGGAGTCGCTCATCAAGTTGTACGAGTGGCAGAACGGCGTGGTCAACACCGTGGGCGGATGGTCCTACCATGCCAAGGGCATCTGGATCACCGTGCCCGACGAAGACGAGCCCTCCATCACCATCATCGGCTCCTCCAACTACACGAAACGCGCCTACAGCTTGGATCTTGAGAGCAACGCCATTGTGATCACGAAGGACGCCGACTTGAAGCGCCGCATGCGTGCCGAAATCGACAACTTGATGGTGCACGCACACGAGTTGACGTTGGACGACTTCAAGCCCAAGCTTCGCGAGAACGACGACGACCCCAAGGTCGATGCACAGGGCAACACCATCGCGCTGCCCCAAATCTACGCCGTGGACGAGGACAGACGCATCAGCTACGGCGTTCACCTCGCATTGAAATTCTTTGGCAACAAGTTATAGGATTCCATGATCTAGCATGATATACACGTAAGCTACACACACAATAGTAGCATGGCCGCCGCTAGGCTTTTATGACCTTCAACTGAATGGGCTTCGCGAGAAAGCACCCGGGGTCTGTCTGGATGAAGGAGTAGTACTTGTCCAAGGGATATCCATTGCACAAGTAAAACGTGCTGCTCCCCGTGTGAAGGAGCAAGCCCTCATGAATGGCAAAACACGAGTACGCGTCGGTGCCGTTGAGAATCAACGTGTCCTTCTTTTCGTAGGGAACGTCAGCAATCTGAACATAGTCCCCATCCTTCTCTTTGAGAGCACCGTCGTATGTGAAGATGACCGGGTCGACAACGATCGAAGCACTGTCGGAACGGTCGCCGTAGAGAATCAGATAATCGCCTTCGTCGTATTTGGATACGTTGAACGTCCGAGCATCGCTTCCTGATACCTGAAGATAGAAATCGGCAGCAACAATAGGAAGAAGTAAAGCAACACGCAACAACATCGTTTTCTAAGGCGACACACAAGTTCTAGAGGTTGCTTTAAATGTTCCTGTCACTTGCCCTAAAATTAGCGCTGTTTGAATCCCTGGCCTTGCTTACATATGGAAATCCGGGGTAGAGACGTTGCTGAAAACGGGCGGCAATCTTTGATCGGTTCTTCACATAGTATCAGATCGACTAATCCAGTCGTTCTGCAATTTCGTCAGACATTCATTTGACGTAATATCTCAGTCCAGTATTTTGGCTGCAACTTCGCATCCAGCAGAACTGGAAAAGGTTACACGGCAAAGCCGGATGGGTCATCGCGGAGCTACTGAAGATGCTAAAAATAGGCGACGTGGGGCTAATAGGCATGGAGGTTGTCAATTAACTTTAGATCTAGAACAATAGCAGATACAATGCCATGACCGTTTCAATGAATGCAGGTGCGTAGCGGGCTGTGATTCGACCTGGACGTCTTCCTAAGGGTCCGGACCATCCATGTAGGTAGCTATGCAAACGTCATTGGCATTCTTACACATATCCCAATTGGGGCCGATATGACTACGAAATTTCGTTCTGCTAGGAATCTCGAGAGATCTAGGATCAAACAAGAGTATATTCTGGGATAGATCTTCCCGAGGTAACCTCAGCGTAGTAAGCAGTCTTACATTGGGTCCATAAGGGGACAACACGGGGGTTCTGAGAGGGGCCTAGTGGGAACGCCGATCCTGGTCGCCGCCAGAAAGTCGGCCAGATGGATTCATGTGAAGTATAGCTCTAGTGAGCTTCGCTAACGCACGGTGGACCCTTATATCCCCGTCCAGTCTCTATATGCCACACGAGGTTGGATCTATGTTGCTTTCTAACAGACTTTCTTGTGCAAACCCCATTTGAGGATTCCTGTGTGACTAGAAAATTTCGTTCAACAAGAAGTCCGCGATAGTTTAGTGGCTAGAATTACCGCTTGTCGCGCGGTAGACCGGGGTTCAATTCCCCGTCGCGGAGCATCTCAGCGCAAGTGGTTTAGTGGTAAAATCCAACGTTGCCATCGTTGGGCCCCCGGTTCGATTCCGGGCTTGCGCATCTTTTTTTAAATCGCAGCCGCGTGCGTAAAGCACATCACACGCTCTGTTTATTGCGGATCGCGCGCGTAATTTCCAGCACCCGAAAAAAACTACACCAACTGAAAATCATCTCCAACAGCACGAAGCATGTCATTCCTCTCGCTGCTGGCGTCGCCTGCTCAAGTCGGCACTTACCTTCGGACTAGTGTCGGAGCCATAACGCATATACGTACTGCCACAAAAAGAGTTTCCGGCTCGAGAACCAACAAAAATGACTCTGCGGGTCGAAGATTGGGCCCCAAAGTGTACGAGAACCATTTCGTCAAGCCGGGCCAGATCATCATGAGACAGAGAGGTTCCAAGATCCACCCCGGAGAGAACGTCAGAATCGGAAAAGACCACACCATCTACGCCGTTGAGCCAGGGTACGTGAAGTTCTACTTGGACCCCTTCCATCCCTTGAGAAAGTACGTGGGACTCTCCTTGAAGAGAGAGTTGACGTTACCCTCGCCGCATTTCGAGCCTAGAGTGAGAAGATTCGGCTACGAGCTTTTGACCGGAGAGGCTGCAGAAATAGAGGAGGCCCGCATGTCGAGAAAAGAGGAGCTCGCAACACCAATGTTGAAGGAGAACGCCGAACGCGAAGCGGCCGAGGCCGCAGCACAGTTGGAGGATTACAAGAGCACCGTTGCGTCGCTTTCGGAGGGCCTTTCGGCGGAGAGCACGACGTTGGGTGCGGCCAGATTGGCGTTTATTGCTGCCAAGCTCGCGCTCGACGAGCCTTACCAAGTTGCTGCTGAGCAGGCAACGTTCAATCACATCTATGCGTTGGAGTTGGCGGCAAAGAGAGGAGAGCTAGACGCCGAGAGCCTCGCTGCGCAGAGAAAAGAGCACATTAGCTTCGCGGACGACTTCGACAATAAGCTTTCTGTTGACTTTGCCGGCAAGATCTTTGCGACCATGACGCCCGAGGCCAGGGAGGGCAAGCAGGCGGAGGTGCTCGGTGCGTTGGCCGAGTATAAGAACAAGAAGATCTCCGCGAAGGACAAAGAGGCCGTTTCGGCGCTCATCGCCACGCCCGGCGTCTTCTCTAAAGACACTCGTCGGGAGTTGACGGAGGAGTACTTGCCGCGCGTGTTGCCCGAGACGGTGCCTGGAACCGTGGTGGAGGTGGACGGGAACAAGAAGCCGCCCAAGAACGCCATTGCGGTGCGCACGTTCAACCCGGCGGACAGAAGCGTGAAGACGGTTTTCAGAACGAAGGATGCGTTCCTTGCGTAACTTGTACATATACCAAATGATGCTCACTCACGTACACACGTAGACAGACGTATACATTTCATGGCACTTAGCAACGACATATCAATGGCTGTACGTCGTGAAGACACATTTCAATAGCTTACTTGGTGAAGACCCATTTCAATGGGTTACTTGGTGAACGCATTTGGATGGCTGCACTCACTAGCAAGGCAGGACATTTCATGGCTGCAACTCGGTCGGTCAAACTGGGAGCACTGCACACTTGTCACTTCGGACATTCTCGGCACAATCGAAGGGCCGGCACCACATACTGTCTAGTCCGTCGGTTCGGTCGAAATGTCTCGGCACAACGGTCTGCGACATCTCGGGCTTCCTAAACGGTATCCGGCGCCGCACCACCGGCCGCACCCTCGGCGTGCACACTAAGCGACTAACCAGATAAGCCGACGTCAAGAAACGACAAAGTTCGAGCAGAATGTCGCACACAAAACGTCCATCACGGGCATCTAGACCTGCCTCGGCCGTATTTAGTAGTGTTCTGTCAGTCTGTTCTGTCAGTCTGTTCTGTCAGTCTGTTCTCTCAGGTCTGTTCGTTCTGGCCGGTGGTACCCTCGGAAGTCGGAGTTCGGCAGCGCGCTCGCGAAATTCCGCACATATAAAGCTAAGCACAGCGCTCACTCCCAGCATGATTGGGCTTCCCCTTGACGACGCCCGCCCGAAAAAGCGGTACGGCGCAGTTGCGGCTGCTGCCGTGCTTGTGTTGATTGTCTTTTTCGGCACCAATCTCTTTGCCATGGTGCGTATCCGTGCTGCTCCGCTCAACACCAACGGCATCTGCCCAATGTGGGACGTGGCCAGGCCACAATCGTACTACAAGGACAACTCCACCGTGGAGAGGATCCTCAGCAGCAAGAAGTTTGCCGCGGCGTCGGCGGAAAAGTACTCCAAGGCCATCCAGGTGGACACCCAGGTGTACGACAACCCTCCCAAGGTGGAGGACGACCCGGCGTACTGGGCCAAGTTCGAGGCGTTCCACACGTACTTGGAGGAGACGTTCCCCGCCGTGTACGAGAAGTTGGAGGTGGTGCGCATCAACACGTACGCGCTCGTGTTCTACTGGAAGGGCTCGGACGAGAGCTTGAAGCCCGTGATGCTCACGGCCCACCAGGACGTGGTGCCCGTGCAGAAGGACACGTTGAAGGACTGGACGTACCCACCCTTTTCGGGCACGTTTGACGGCGAGACCATGTTTGGGCGCGGCGCCGCCGACTGCAAAAACATGTTGGTGGCCATCATGGAGACGCTCGAGCTTTTGGTGGAGCAGAAGTTCCGGCCGCAGCGCGGCGTGCTCGCCGCATTCGGCTTCGACGAGGAGGTGTCGGGCTTCCACGGCGCCAAGTACATTGGCGAGTACTTGGAGGAGAGGTTTGGCCCCGACGGGCTCTACGCCATAGTGGACGAGGGCGTGGGCCTCACCAAGGACAAGACCACGGGCCGCGTGGTGGCCATGCCCGGCACGGGCGAGAAGGGCTACGCGGACGTATGGACGGAGCTCGTGACGCCCGGCGGCCACTCGCTGATGCCGCCGGACCACACGGCCATCGGCATCATGGCCGAGTTGCTGTACATGGTGGAGAAGGACCCCTACGAGGCGGTGTTCACGCCGCAGAACCCTACCTTCAACTACATGCAGTGTCTCGCCGTGCACGCCGGCGACGCCATGAGCCCCATGTTCCGGCGGTCCATCTTGCGCGCCGGGTTCGACAAGTTGGCCAACCTGTACGTGTTGCGGGCGTTGACCGCGGACCGCAGCAGCAGGTACTTGGTGCAGACGTCGCAGGCGATGGACATTGTGGCTGGCGGCGAGAAGGTGAACGCTCTTCCCGAGAGCGTGAAGATGTTGACCAACCACCGCGTGGCGGTGGAGAGCAGCGTGGACGAGGTGGTGCGCCACTTTGTGGCGCGCGTGGTGGAGGTGGCCAAGCGGCACGGGCTCGGCGTGGAGGCGCCCGGTGCGGCGGTGCAGCTGGCGGGCAACGGCGTCTTCACCGTGCGCACGGACGACCACTTGTTGCAGACCGCGCCCGTGACGCCCGTGGACGACGACGTGTGGCGCGCGTTGGCGGGGGTCACTCGTCACATCTACGAGGACTATGTGTTTGCCGGCGGCGAGCCGGTGATTGTGGCGCCAGCCATCATGACGGGAAACACGGACACGCGCCACTACTGGAACTTGACCAAGCACATTTTCCGCTACACGCCGGTGTTCTCGCCCGACTTGTTGCGCGAGACCCACGTGCACAGCGTGGACGAGCGCATGCTGATGGTGAACCACTTGCGGCTCGTGGCGTTCTTCTACGAGTACTTGCAGGTGGTGAATGAGCAGAGATAGACGCAATCACACATGCAATCAAGGTAGTGACACTCCCTCAGTAAGCAATCACGCAAGCAGTCACACAGTAACCATTCACACATACGAGAAATCATTGACACAAGTAAGCGTTCACATGTATTAAGATTCATAAGAAACGAGAGGCATGAGCACATGTCGAATCCGTCAAAATGTTTGAGCTACAAATTTATCTATGCTCTTGTGATCCATTGATATGCAAGTATTCTTGTGTTGGCTACATTTGGGATCGTTCAAGATTAGTATTTGTCATCGGCATTGCTGGGCCGTATTGCGGGGCCGGTATTGCAGAGCCGGTATTGTGGGGCCGGAACTGGAGCGGAACCGGTGGACGGAATCTGGGTTGTGCACAATGCGCCGGTGTGCAGAATGGCAGTTACTAGCGCGATACGAGATAGTGTCGAGACAGATAGCCAGATAGTACCACACATAGTCACGAGCAGACAACACGATCCAGGCAGTACCATGCTGTAGCACGATAAAGTATTCTATACACTGTAATCCTCGGCACTGCCCATTGCGGGATAGGAACGGCTTCTCCGGACTCTGATGCCCTTCGGCGTGCGGCGATGCATGTCGCGCCTGCACGCGCCCGGCCGTGGCACATATAATGCTCCAGCCCCAGTATTTGCGGCGCATGCGTCTCGTGGTTCTCTCCATTGCTGCACTCGCCTTGGTGCTCTTCACCACCGACGCCGGCGCCTATGTGCGGCTCCTCTTCCAGTCTACCAAAAACAAGGGACTCTGCCCCATATACGAGCCATTGGCTCCTCCCAGCTTCTACGCTGACAACTCCACCGTGCTCACAATCTTGTTTGACGATGCCTACCGACTTGAGTCCGTAGCCCGGCTTGCGGCCGCCGTCAAGGTCGACACCCAGATCGGAGACAACTTGCCCGACGTTCTGGACGCGCCGGAAAAGTGGGCACACTTCGCCGACTTCCACCGCTACTTGGAGAAGACGTACCCTGCGGTGTACGCTGCTACTGAGGTGCACAAGGTCAACACGTACGGGCTCGTGTTGCACTGGAAGGGCTCGGACGCGAGCTTGAAGCCCGTGATGCTCACGGCCCACCAGGACGTGGTGCCCGTGCAGAAGGACACGTTGAAGGACTGGACGTACCCGCCGTTTTCGGGCCACTACGACGGCGAGTACGTGTACGGGCGCGGCTCCTCCGACTGCAAGAACCTGTTGGTGGCGGTGATGGAGGCGCTCGAGCTCTTGGCGCAGCAGCAGTTTGCGCCCGCGCGCGGCGTGGTTGTGGCGTTGGGCTTCGACGAAGAGGCGTCAGGCGTGTGGGGCGCCCGGCTGTTGGCCGCGTTTCTCGAGGACAGGTTCGGCCGCCACGGCGTCTACTCCATCATCGACGAGGGGCCGGGCCTCCTCAAGGACCCGTTGACGGGCAACATCGTGGCCACGCCCGCCACGGGCGAGAAGGGCTACCTCGACGTGGCGGTGGAGCTCGCCATGCCCGGCGGCCACTCGCTGGTGCCGCCCGACCACAGTGCGGTGGGCATCATGGGCGAGTTGACCTACAACATCGAGCAGGACCCGTACGCGCCGTTTCTTGGCGCTGACAGCCCGGTGTTGCAGTACTTGCAGTGCGTGGCGGAGACCGCGGGCGACAAGATGGCACCGCTCCAGCGCAAGGCCATCTTGCGCGCGGGGTTCGACAAGGTGGCCAATCGCCGCGTGGTGGAGGCGCTTGGTGCCGACCGCATGACCAAGTACTTCGTGCAGACGTCGCAGGCGGCCGACCTCGTGCGCGGCGGCGAGAAGGCCAACGCGTTGCCCGAGAGCGTGCGGTTGGTGGTGAACCACCGCATTGCGCTCGGCGCGGCGGTGGCCGACATCACCGACCACTTCACGGCGCGTGTGGCGGCGTTGGCGAAGAAGTACGACTTGGGCTTGGTGGCGTTCGGCAAGCCGCAGCGCGAGGGCGCCGCGGGCACGTTCACGGTGGACTTTTTCTCGCCGCCGTTGGAGACCGCGCCGTTGACGCCCACGGAGGGCGCCGTGTGGGCGGTGTTGGCGGGCACCACGCGGCACGTGTTCGAGCACTTGGTGTTGGGCAACACCACGGACTACCCGGTGGTGACCGCGCCGCTGTTGATGCCGCCCAACACGGACACGCGCTACTACTGGAACTTGACCGAGCACATCTTCCGCTTCTCGCCCATGATCGTGGACTACACGCAGAGCAACATCCACAGCGTGGACGAGAAGATCCTCTTTGACGGCCACTTGCAGTTGACCGCGTGGTACTACGAGTACGTGCAGAACGTGCAGCCCTAGACAGCGCCATAGCCACGAGTCAGTCGCTAGTCACTGTGTAGTGATGTATTCGCTAGCATGTCGGTTCTGACAGGCAACGAAGGTATATCAAAGCCAGTTATGAGAACTGAGAGCGGAGCCATTTTGCAGGTGACGAAGGGACATATACGGCATTGCTACGAGAAATAGGAAAATTTTGTAAGCATTGGAGCATTCTCACACCTGTTGGCTCACACTAAGGGCTAATCGAATTATGAACATATGGGCCCCCGAGCGCCCATTGAAGCGAGAGTTGCATCTAATTATTGTAACTCCAAGTCAAGTCACAACTTGCAAGCCACAAATAGAGCATGCGGCCGTATGTCAGCTACGTCGACGATCCTTGCTTCAACGCATCAAGATGATGGCTTAGCGAGATGCTGCATTAGCGAGGTGCTGCTTCGGGACTGACAATATTCTTCCGCTTTGCTATATAGATACATGGATAGCCCACACAATAAATGTCTACGGGAAACAGCAATCCAACACCCACCAAAGTGGGCTAAATGGACGGCAGTCCCAAGAAAGAGGGCCTGTCAATTTCGAGGCTTATCGAAAAAATCTAAGTTTAGTCTGCATGAATTGCGCACGAACCCCTAACTTGACAATTGCCTATGACCGCTCTGGCCCGCTTCACCGTGGCAGTTTTGGCTGTGCTTTTCGGTGTATATGTTAGTAAGTACAGAGGCACCCAATTGCCGCTTGAGGCCGAAGGAATAGATCTTTCGTTCCCCCCACTCTGCCCACTCTTCGAGCCCTTGGCTCCGGATTCTTACCTCAGAGACAATTCCACAGTGTTGCGGATCTTGCATGACGAAACGTATCGTCTCGAATCAGCCTCGCGTCTTTCGGCTGCCGTAAGAACTGACACTCTGGTGCATGACAACCCTCCCTATAGACCCGACGACCCCGAGTACTGGGCCAAGTTCAAGCATTTTCAATATTACTTAGAAAAGACATTTCCAACGGTACGCACGAAGATGCGGGTATCCCAATTCAGAGACGAACATCACATCTACAAGTGGGACGGCTCCAACGACGCTTTGAAGCCTGTCATGCTCTTCGCAAATCAGGATGTGGAGCCCGTTGAGCAGGACAGTCTAAAATACTGGGAGCATCCCCCATTTTCGGGCGACTTTGTCGGCGGCTTCGTGCACGGACGCGGCTCTTCTGGTTCGAAGAACGTCTTGGTCGCTGTTTTCGAGGCGCTTGAACTTCTAGCTGAGCAGGGCTTCCAGCCCGAGCGCGGGGTGGTGGTAGTGGTGGGCTTTTCCAAAGTTATGGGCGGAGCAATGGGCCCATGGTTTGATCCCAGTCTTCTTGCTAGGGAATTGAAGAGGTTTCACTTCGGCGTGAACGGCTTGTTCGCTATTGTTGCTGAGGGTCCCGGTCTCATTAGGCATTCGGTCGCCGGAATTATGGCGGTTCCAGCAACCATGGAGAAGTGCTATCTCAATTTCCTGGTGGTGCTAAGCGATAGGATTGGCGCTACGCCACACTCACTCGACAGCGCATATGATGTGTTGAGTGACGTTGTCCGGGAGATGGACGGCGACCCGTACTCGCTGCTGCCGTCTGGGGCTCCTCAAGTGGAGTCATATGCGCAGATTCCGGCAAGTTGGCCGCTAATTCTCTTGCGACAGGCCGACTGCGCGGTGTCCAGAATTGTGAAGCATCTCACCGGTTATGTCTGGTCCCCTTCGACGGAATTGCTTATCCCGCTTATGCTGTTGCAGTTCATCCAGCGAATTCCAGTGGGTACTTCGGTCAAGGAAGCTACGGACTATCTTGCGTCGCATGTGGAGAGAATAGCTGCAAAGCACGACTTAGCAATGGATGCCTTTGGTGAAAGCAGGCGCTTCGGCGGGACAAGCGCGTTGTCACTTTCGTTTCGTTCGCCTCCGCAAGAAACTGCGCCATTTTGTGGGCCCAGGTCTGAGACAGATCCGTTGCGGCAGGCACCAGGCGACTTGTGGGCGGTCTTGATTGGCACCACAAGGCACGTGTTTGAAGACTTGGTGTTGGGAAACTCGACCGAACCGATGGTAACAGTGCCTGAAGCGATCTCCGCGAACTCGTACTTGCACCACTTTGAGAACTTGACAAAACAGATTGTTGGTTTCACGCCCATGTGGGACAGCTACACGCGCTCAGACGTCAACGAAAAAGTACACATTGACAGCCACTTGCAGTTGACAGCGTGGTACTACGAGTTTATACAGAACATAAAATGAAAAGCAGTACCTCCCGCTGAATCGAGCTTTTTGCTTCGTGTAGTATAAGTACTGGTGTGCGTTCATCCTGAAATACAATCTCTGGTGATGAGTTCTTCCACGCCCTCAGTGGACTCAGAGGAAACAAAACCGATTTTACTATTTATATTAAATTGGCCAGAAAGAAAAATAGAAGAAGAAGAACTTTATTCACCGGAGGAGGCCATGAATTTCTATGAGAGAGTTGAAGTGATCTATGCTGAAAATGAAGAAGAAATTAGAAAAAAATTAGAAAATATCAACACTGTGGAACATTGTCAATTGTATTTCATACTCACGAAGGAAAATTTAAAGATGAAAAGCAAATTTACAAGTTATTACCAGTATATTATTTTGGAACATGTTTGCGAAATAGGTCTTTCTGTTTCTTTGGACGAAGGAATTGGATATTATACTGGTGGTAGATTCTATCGTTCTGAAAAGCCCGTACCAGAATATGATTGGAAAACTGATGTTTATGTAAAAGAAATAAGAAATATTGATTGCAGAGATATAAATATACTTTATGCAAAGGATGAATTTGAAGCATACAGAGAACAAATGGATAAAGCAGCAATACTCGGTGACCCTTTTGTATTTGAAAATAAAGTGAAAAGCACAGCGTTCGAAATAGATTTTTATGTGGAATTTGAAAATACTGAAAAATGTGTTGAAGCAATTGAAAATAGGGAAGTGGAACTTGAAAAATTTCGAAAAGTGTTTAAACGATGCCTATAGAATGAAAAGTGAATTTCACTTTGGAATTATTTATTATGTAGTTGAATTCTGGGTTTTGACGTCATAACCAATCACTAGATACTGTCTTGAAACTAAAGTAGCTCCGTAGGGCCGAGTCTACCTTCGTCGGCGGCCAACATAACTTCCCAAATTCAATAGTCACCATTTACAACTTACTCTAAGGGCATGCTGCCGGGTATCAGCTACGTCGACGTTCCTTGCTGCGCATTAAGATGATGGCTTAGCGGGGTGCTGCATTAGCGAGGTGCTGCTTCGGTGCTGGCCATATTCTTCCGCTTTGCTATATGGATACATGGACAGCCCACACGAATTAATGTCTACGGCAAAAAAAAATCCAACATCCACCAAAGTGGGCTAATTGGACGGCAGTATCAACAGAAAGAGGGCAGGTCTATTTCAAGGCCTGTCGAAAACATCTAAACTTTCGTCTGCATACTACGAGTTCGTGCAGAACGTACTGAGAAAAGCAGTACCTCCCACTGAAGCGAGCTTTTTGCTTCGTGTAGTATAAATACTTGTGGGCGTTCCATCCTGAAATACTCAACTTTGGTGATGAGTTCTTCCACACACTCAGTGGACCCAGAGGAAACAAAACCGTTTTTAGTATTTATCTTAAATTGGCCAGAAAGAAAAATAGAAAAAGAAGATCTTACTGACGATAATGGCGAATGCTATTTTGATAGAGCTGAAGTGATCTATGTTGAAAATGAAGAAGAAATAAGAAGGAAAATAGAAAATATCAATACGGTGGATCATCTTCATTTATATTTCATATTCGCAAAAGAAAATTTAAAAATGAAAAGCAAGCATACAAGTTATTACAAATATATGCTATTGGAAGATGTTTACGAAAGTGCTAATAATGTTAGTATGGAGGATACACTTGAATACTTTATTGGTGATAGATTCCATTATTCTGAAAAGCCCTCAGCAGAATTTCCCAATAATATTTGTGTCTATTTGAAAGAAAAAAGAAAAATAAACAGCGGAAATATAACTATATTCACTGCAATGGATGAATTTGAAGCATACAGAGAACAAATGGTTAAAGACACATTAATCAACGAAGTTTTTTTATTTGAAAATAAATTGAAAAGTACAGCGTTCGAAATAGATTATTATGTGGAATTTGAAAGTACTGAAAAATGTGTTGAAGCAATTCTAAATGACAAAGTGGAAGATGAAAAATATCGAAAATTGTTTAGAGGAGCGTGGTACCCTTAGAAAAAAGAAATCGATTCTACTTCGAAATATATATTTTTGAGATTTTAGTTGAGTGTTTGACGTCATAACCAATCACTAGATACTGTCTATGAAACTAAAGTAGCTGCTCCGTATGGGCCGAGTCTACATTCGTCGGCGGCCAACATATCTTCCCAGATCCAATCGTCACGATTCACACAATTTACTCTAAGAGCATGCAGCCGTATATCAGCTACGTCGACGATCCTTGCTTCAATGCGTCAAGATGATGGCTTAGCGAAGTGCTGCATTAGCGAGGTGCTGCTTCGGGACTAGCCATATTCTTCCACCTTGCTACATGGATACATGGATCGCTACAACGCTGCAGAGTGTACGGCAAACAGCAATCCAAAATCCACCAAAGTGGGCTAATTGGACGGCAGTATCAATAAAAAGAAGGCAGGCCAATTTCGAGGCTTATCGGTCTGCATGAAATGCGCACGAACCCCTATATACAACTCGACCCGGCCTATGACTGCTGTTGCCCGCTTCATTGTGGCAGGTTTGGCAGTGCTTTTCGGCGTATATGTTAGTAAGTACAGAGCATCCTTGCCGCTGGGGGCCGAAAGGGCGGACGTTTCGTTGCCCCCACTCTGCCCACTCTACGACCCTATGGCTCCGGAATCGTTCCACAGAGACAATTCCACAGTGTTGAAGATCTTGGGTGACGGAACGTACCGTCTCGAATCAGCTTCACGCCTTGCGGCTGCTGTGAGTATTGACACTCAGGTGTATAGCAACGCTCCCTCTGCAAGCGACGACCCCGAGTACTGGGCCAGGTTCAGGCATCTTCGAAATTACTTGGAACAAACATTTCCCTTGATACACAAGAAGATGCGGATAAAGCAATACAAGAGAACTTTCGAGAACTTCGAGCACACTCACATCTACAAGTGGGATGGCTCCAACGACGCGTTGAAGCCTGTCATGCTTCTCGCGAACCAAGATGTGGAGCGTGTTGAGCAGGGCAGTTTCAATCACTGGGTCCACCCGCCGTTTTCGGGTCACTTTAATGGCAGCGTCGTGCACGGACGTGGCTCTTCTGGTTCGAAAAACGTGTTGGTCGCTGTTTTCGAGGCACTTGAGCTTCTAGCCGAGCAGGGCTTCGAGCCCGAGCGCGGGGTGGTGGTTGTGGTGGGCTTCTCCAACGAAACGCCAGGACCTCACCATCCCAGAATTCTCGCTCTGGAGTTGCAGCGGTATCTCTTTGGAGAGCAGGGCTTATTCGCCATTGTTGCCGAGGGCCACGGTCTCCGTAGAGGTTTTCACGGAGATTTATTGGCGGATCCATCAACGGTGGAGAAGTGCTACCTCGATTTCCTGGTGGTTCTAAGCAATAGCTTTGGCGCCTTGCCGCTCTCAACCGACAACAAGTATGGCATGTTCAATGAGGTGCTTTGTGGGTTTGAAACCGACCCGTACGCGCAGCTGCAGCCCGGACCTCCTCATGTAGAGTGTCATCCAAGTCGGACTCAGATTTTCTTGCGAGATGCTCGCCCTGTGGTGGCCGGCATTGTGGAGCGTCTCACCGGATACGATTGGCTCGCATCGAAGAAATTGACCCTCAGGCTGCTGCTGGGCTATCACCCACAGCGAATTCCAGTGACTACATCGGTCAAGGAAGCTACGGCTGCTTTTGCCTCGCGCGTAGAGAGGGTAGCCGCAAAGAACGGAATTGCAATGAGTGCCTTCGGGAAACACAGGCGCACCGGCGGGTCATGCAAGTTGTCAGTTTCTTTTGGCTCGCCTCCGGAGGAAACTGCGCCGTTCTGCGGGCCCAGGTCTGGGACAGAGCAGTCGTGGCCGGTGCCAGGCGCACTATGGGCGGCCTTATTGGGCACCACACGGCACGTATTTGAAGACTTGGTGTTGGGCAACTCGACTGGGCCGATGCTGACAATGCCCGACGTATACCCCACTGAGTCGTACTTGCAGCACTTCACGAACTTGACGACCCAGATCGTTGCCTTCACGCCCATGTTGGTCAATCACGATAAGGCAGACGTCAACGAAAAGCTCTCCATTGACAGCCACTTGCAGTTGACAGCATGGTACTACGAGTTCGTGCAGAACGTACTGAAGTGACATCCATGTGGGTTGCAGCTCCCAGCTGAACCTCTGTCTGTAGACACTAACGTTGCTTCATTGGCACTGGGTCCAGGCGTTCATGTTCTGACGTCTGTTTGTGATGTGTTTGTGATGGGCCAAGTCCGCAGGCAGGCGCCTCTACACGTTGTCCCAATGTCGTATATATAGTACACAGCCTAGCTGATTTCCTTCTTCTCCAACGGGTTGTAGCGCAAGAACTTCTCAATCAAGTCGACGTGGGTCAACACCATGCGGCGGCAGCAGTAGCGCTTCAACTTGAGCTGGTCCAACGCATCGCCCTCAGTCAACGACTCGTCCTGCAACAACGTGAAGTACGTCTCCCACTTGTCGCCAACAACTTTGCCGCACGAGAAGCACCGGATGGGGATGATCATGATGCTGGAGAGTGTTTGCAGGAGATTTTTTCTCCAGTAGTGTCTGGGGCACGGGTGCGCATCCCATCGCACATCACCAACTTTTTCAGCTACACCTCCACCAATGGCCGACTTTCTCAACAGATGGGCCGTCACGTGGGCCTCGGGCGGCAAGCCGCTCGAGCTCGCGGGCCCGCTGTCGTTTCCCGCGCTCGCGTCGCGCGACGGCAAGCACTCCATCGTGCTTTTGGCCCACCAGCTCAGAGTGTACTTTCTCCAGACCCGCCAGTGCGTGCGCACGGTGGACGTGGACCTCCGCGGCGCCCGCGCCGTGCGCCTCGACCCCGCGGACCCCGCCCAGCTTGTCCTCTTCTCGGACACGGACATCCGCTACATCAACTGGCAGGACAAGGTGGAGCTGCCGGTGGTGGCCATGCAGCCCCACAGCATCGCAGACCTCACAGACGTGTTCTGGGCGTCGGAGAGCGGCTACCTTGCCCTCGCGCGTGCCGACGCGCAGCTCCTGCTCCACTTCATCGACCGCGAGACCGCGGCCAGCCAAGAGCTCGTGAGCATCCCCAACGTGGTTGCGCACGCGGTGTCCGCCAACGGCCACCAGCTCGCCGTGGCTGAGGACACGAACACGGTGGCGCTTTACGACTTGTCCGCGGCCGTGGCGGTGGCCGAACTCGCGGCCCAGGCTGCGGCAGGCACTTTTGCAGCCGACTTTGCAGCCGCCGCCGGCGCCGTTGCCGCGTCGCGCGAGAGCCAGGCGTTCGCGCACAAGCCCATCACATGCATGGCGGTGTCCAACGACGGCGTGGCCGCGGTGGGCGTGGCGTCGGGCGCCATCTACCTCGTGTACGGCGGCACGCGCACAGGCACGCCGCAGCGGGCGCTCCGGTGGCACCTCGACCCACCGCGCAGCGTGTGCTTCTCTCATAACGGCGCGTACCTCGTTTCCGGCGGCAACGAGAAGGTGCTCGTGTTCTGGCACCTCGCGCTGGACCGCACGCAGCACCTCCCGCGCTTGGTGGGGCCCATCGACGCCATCCACGTCGATGAGCACCGCCCCGACCACTACCAGGTGGCGTTGCGGGTGGGCGCCGGCGCGCACGAGCTCTTGGTGGTGCTGGCCGTGGACCTCGTGTCGCGCCTCGCGGTTGCGCCCGCGCGGCCGGCGTTCGGCTCCTCCGCGAGCCATGCGCTCCACCGCGCCCGCAAGCGCGG